>MJUU01012279.1:4670-30932 GCA_002080025.1 Modiolus philippinarum | reverse complement strand
TTTACAGACATGCGCGATGTCTTTCGATAGAATCTAGAAAAACGTTATACGTAGCATTAGTACAATGTCACTTTGACTATGCATGTTCAGGATGGTACTCTGGTCTGGGTAAAAAGTTAAAAAATAAATTACAAGTTTTTCAAAATAAAGCAGCCAGATTTATCAAAGATATGGGAAATAGAAGTTCAGTAAATTTTGAAATTTTGAACAGTATTGATTTTCTAAATGTTGAAAATAGAGTTAAACAGCTGAGACTAAATCATGTACATAAGATTTACTATACTACATGCATAAAAATTTTACAAAAATTAAAGATTGTCATACACATTTCACAAGATCAAGTGAATATAATTTCTTTATACCATCTGCTAAAGGACAACAGACCTTAACATTTTATCATAACGCCATAAAAGACTGGAATATGTTACCAAATAATTTGAAAAATGTAAAACATCCATTCGTTTAAATTGGGGGTGAAAAATTTTCTGTTCAATTATGAAAGTAGCAATTTCAATAGTTCTTATATTTTTTATTGATCCATAAGTTGTCTTTTAAAAGTAAATATATTTTAGTGGCTTATTTTAAATTATATTGCTATATTTTTATAACCTGCCAAAGTCATGAAGTCTTATTTGAGGGTCGGTTTGACCTTTTTCCAGGACGCCGGGATGGCGCATTTTTTTGAACGGGAATTCGGGATTTAATGAAAATTTGACCGGGAATTCGGGATTAAAATCAAGCGCGATCCGGGAAAGGGTGCATTTTATCACCGGGAATTCGGGATTAAAAGTTACCGGGGTTGCTTTTTATGATTTTTGCATCGGGAAATCCTGATATAAAGTATTCGAGATTCTGTTTTATTCAATAAAGGACCAATTCTGTATTGCTACTTGGTGTATGTGTGTTCTGTAACTTCCTCCGGTTGATGACACAGTTTCCAAGTTTATTTACAGTAAGTAATTTCCGGAATATAAAAAAATCGTCGTTTGTTTGAACCAGTGATCATTGTCGATATTTTTTTCACCTTTAAACTAGTTTCTTTCTTGTGCATAAACGATGTAAAAATTAAAAAAAAAACATCATCAAAAACGTATTTAAGTGTATTAACCTTTTTTATTCAAAGTTTGTCATTATGAGACTGAAATAAAGTAGGTACAAAATTGCAACAAATCAAAATACGCCTATGCCCCTAGCTCCCATGTCATCACAAGAGATCTCAACATCTTGCAGGACAAAGAGCTTATTCATTTCTTAAAGAAAGGTCCAAAATATAGGCCACCTTCTAAAATTAATTGGAAAGATTGTCGTAATACCATCCACGACTCACTTAAGACTTATTGTAAAAATTGGGTTAAACGTGAACACGTTGACAAAAAATCTTTGGATTCTTTCTTTAATGCTAATATGAAAATTGTCGATATCCGAATTAAACAGTTTGAACAATATTTCCACCATGACAACAAAAATAAACCCACCGTTTCTCGCATCCAAATGAAACTTAAAGAATTCGGAAAGGAATTTGTTTTTGTCCCAGCTGATAAGGCTGCTAATAACATCATCATAGTTTGTCGTAAACATTATTTAGAAGTACTCCAAAAAGAAATTACCAGTTCATATACTTTTCAATTAACCCAATTAACAGAAAGTGAAATTACAAACATACATTTTCTAACAGCCACATCTTTACAGGCTAAACCTGATAGTAAAACAGTTCCAACTATGTACTGGGTTCCTAAACTCCACAAAACGCCATATAAATCTAGATTCATTTTGTCATCTAGTCACTGTTCTACAACTTAAGTTTCTTTTATACTCACTAATACTTTGACTGCTATTAAAAACCTGGTTATAAATTTCTGTAATAAAGTATATGAAAACAGTGGTGTCAATCATTTTTGGAGTGTAAAAAATTCATTGGAAGTTCTCGATAAATTGAATGCTTATAATGCCCCTTTTGAATCCCTTGAAAGTTTTGATTTCTCTACCCTCTATACTACCTTACTACATAATCTTATAAAGGAAAAATTCAGACGTCTTATTCAATGGGCATTAAAAAAAAACGATTGTGAATATATATGTTCTAATTCCTTTAAAACACATTTTAGAAATACAAAACAAAAGAATTCAACTAATTGGACTTGTTTTGATATGATTTCAGCACTTCAATTTTTACTTGACAATATATTCATTCGTTTCGGTAACTGCATTTATCGCCAGATCATAGGAATTCCTATGGGTACCAATTGTGCACCACTTATAGCGGACCTCTTTTTGTACTGCTACGAATCTCAGTTTATGACCAACATCAGCAAAGACCAATCTAAACAGCATTTAATTGAAAAGTTTAACAACACTATCCGATATTTGGATGATATTTTAACTTTAAATAATGACGACTTCAATACGTATTATAATGACATCTACCCTAAAGAACTTACTTTGAATAAAGCCAATTCTGATAATCATCATTGTCCGTTCTTAGTCATCAATTTTGATATAACGAATGGTAAATTAGATACTAAAATTTATGATAAAAGGGACGATTTTTCTTTTCTCATAGTTAATTATCCATTTCTGGATGGCGATGTTCCATTAGCGCCATCATATGGTGTTTACATATCTCACCTTGTTTGATTTGCTCGAGTATGTTATAACGTTCACGATTTTAATGAACGGAATCTTTTCATAACTGATAAACTATTACATCAGGGTTTCCGTTATCACAAACTAGTTAAAACCTTTACTAAATTGTATCATCGATATAAAGGCTTAGTTCATAAATACAATGCAACCTGTAAACATCTAATCAAAGCTGGTATTTCACATCCCTTATTTTACGGTAATGTTTTACATATGAGTACAAAATACTTAAACTCGCCTAACAAACTTATAAAACCTTTAAATTGTCTAATTCATAAGGGTTATAATTACGGTATTGTCGTCAAGGCCTTCTTTGGTATTAACATTGATTTTTTGATAGGGTCTTTGCATTTTAACTAAACACATTCTAAAATCTGTATTGCATGGACACGAGTTATGTATTCCGGTATATGCATGAAATCATTATGCTTAACTCCTCACAGGAAGGGATCTTGGTGGAAGCTGTATACTGAGGGTAGATAACTTACTTTGTCAGTTGGTAATGGGTCTGGAGCTGGCATGTCAGTTAATTGCTAGTAGTCTTTTGTGATTTCATGTTTATGTCCGTATATTTAGTTGTTTCAGTTTAATTTTTCACAATTGACTCAGTCCTGTTGCTAACCGAATTTCACTGTTGTTACTTTTGTTTTTTATTTATAACATTGGCAAGGGGAAGGTTGGGCCCGATAAAACTAGTTTAACCCCGCCACAGCAGGTTTGCGCTTGTCCTAAGTCAAGAAATTTATTAAGCCTTTGTGTGTCTTGTCTTTTTTCTAGTTAGTTTACTTTATGTCTATAGGAGTCTAGGATGATGTTTATTTCGCTGAACTTGATTACTCTTTATTCAGGGGTCGACTCCGACCTGCCGTTGGGTGTGGGATTTTCTCACCGTTCATTGAAGATCTTATGGTGGCTTTGAGTTGTTGTTAGTCACCCTTGGGTCGTTGTCTCTTTGACACATTCCCCGTTTCCCTTCTTTTTTCTACAACTTTCAAATGTACAACGGAGTTATATTTTTTTTCACTTATTGATCTTTTTTCCTACATATTTACTCTTTGAACGTAAAAAGTTTGGTATACAAAGATTTTATTACTAAAATCAGGCGCGCATAGTGCAACATGAGCAACCACTGACGATTTCTCCGATTAAGGTAGATCGACACTAATACACGGCGCATTCGATTGGCGCATTTGCGTAACACGAGTCGGATGCGGAATTGACTTGATTTTCAAGCTGGAATATTCCTGTATTGGCCTATTCATTGTGACGTCATAACAGATTGACATACACTTTCCCGCGAATTAGCTCCTTTTTCCCGTAAATATTGTCTATGTCGTAAACTATATAAAATATCTCTCTTAATCGAACGGTCACATACAGATTTTTTCAGCGTAACGTATAGTTGACGTGTTTATCTCTGAAAAATCAAAAAAAAAAAATATCTATCTGATATTTATTTTATATTAAGGATAAACAATGGGCATGTTCTCACAGTTCCCTATATATTCTTTGTAAATATTGCTGAAAAATACTGAATTAGGCCTGATTTTCAAAGCCAGATAACAGAAAAAGATGATCGGTGACATATCATTTTAATTTTATTTTTGGAATATATAGGTTAAGACTTACAAAATAACTTAAAAGGAAAAAAATCTGTCTGATATTTTTATTAGGATCGAACTACCTTAAGGCAGTTTAAGGTAATTAAAGAGTATAAGTCTAAGGATTATATGTGGCATATTTGGTTATATATGGAATGAGGGTAATAACAAAATTACCGAACAGAGTTGTCAAGAGCCGAAATTCATGAGACAAAAAGACGAATCAGATGGAAACGACCTTAAAATTGTCAAGGGTCCTGACCAGTCAGATACCCTTTAGGAACTCTTTGAAAATCCGTACCCCCAAGATGGACGCTGTGGTTTTCGCACCTTGTGAAAATGTTGTTAAAACTAGGAAATATCGTGAACACTTGGAACTATCGCATTTTAAGGAAGTTAGTTGGTAATTTTCTATCACGTTTGCTAGTAAAGGAGACGCCAGATATGAAATTTAAACTATTAAATAAGAGATAAAGTGGTTGTTTTGTAGGCCTGGAAGACAATATTTACATTTCAGTCGACGAGGGAAAAATCGTACAAAAGTCAGATATGCTTGTGCGAGATATCGCGTAAACTCATTGCATAGGTCTTTCTTGACCAATTATTGAAAAATAGAAAAATAGAAAAATATGCCATTTAGGAAGTGGCCATTGTTTTCACCCTTCTGTGACGATTAAGAAAAGACGATAGCGTTTCACGTGCATTTTTCTATCGAAATTAGTTGAAAATAATATGTATAAATTTACGTTTGACAAAAATTATTCTAAAAATATCTCTTTTTAACTTTTAGCAAGGTCGCTAAAAGTAACAGAATAACCAGGTCACTTGTTTACCTCATAATATGAACAATTCTATTTCTTTTATTCTATTTTAATCGGGTTTCGGACTGTGACTTGGTACCGGCATTTCAAAAGAAATGGTGGGTTAAGCCGGTTTTATGGCATGCCACACCTCCCGTTCCATTGTAGTAGTGTCCGGTAGCAACTCAACAGCAATTATAGACAGTTAAAACAAATGATCATCCCAGTACTAAGTAAAAAAATCTTGAATCAGAGGTCAGACCCCACCCAGAAATTCCCCACAAGGGTTAGGTATCTATTAAATAACTTTTTTAATGATCGTATGAGACGGAATTTTTTTGAAGAACGGAGATAACTATTTACAATGAAAAAGACTGTATAATTTGTGCTAGTTCTCCAGTGAACCTCATTTAAAGCATGCATTTGGATGGCATGGTGGGCAAGCGATAGAAAAGGGAAACTTGAAAAACAATTTATGACTTGTAAGTCTTTTTGACGAAAGCGATTACTCAGATAAGCATTGCTGATTGAGTGGTATATCTAGACAAGAAATTATATTTCATCACATCTTTGTCATGGAAATGATGGAAGTCCATGCAAACTTTGTTTCAAAAGTAAATTTCTTGGAAATGTTAACAATATTTTTTTCACTTGTGTCATTTGGTAACATAGGAATCGGTCACGCAGGATTTTTTTCATGGTAAGTAAAGTATCATCAGAGATCGATGGTAATCTTTACATAAGCAAATTAGAGAGGTGAGAGGAGTGAAGGACCTGAAGTACATCATTCCTGTATATTGCTGCGGTCAAGGAAGTGGCAAACGTTTATTGTAATAAAGTCAAGATTAACACCCCAAGCTTACACAATGTGTTAGATTCATCGATGTAAAATGTCTGCATTGTAGATATATCAGACGTGAAAACCTGACAAATGTATACAATGTTGTCCTTACATGACGATGAGTCAATGAAAGGTAGACAGCTTGGGGTGTAAATCTTAATTTCTGTAAACTGAAAGTTTTGCCACTCCCTTGACCGCAGCAATAATATTGTTGAATTTGCTTCAGCGGTTTCAGAGGAGAAGATGAAAATGTGATTTTTCCCATAGGATCCAATGTTAAAACCTAAGTTCCGCGCTAGCGGCCATGTTTTTTATCGGATCGGAACGAAATGAGCAATCTTCGTAAAAGACCTATAGTACATGATTCCTGTAAAGTTTTGCTGAATTTGCTTCTTAATCAGTAGTTTCAGAGGAGAAGATGAAAATGTGAAAAGTTTAACGGACGGACGACGGACGCCAAGTGATGCCAAAGCTCACACTGACCCTTCGGGTCAGGTGAGCTAAAAAATCCAACGCTGTACTTTTATTGATAAATATCTTTTAACAGAGCGGTTACTTTGTCAACCATAAATGCATGGTTAAAATGAGGCGGGCTGTCTCGCATAACGAATCGACAGTGAACATACACTCCGTAAGCAGGAGAAGCTGGAATTAGAGAAATTGATAATTATGAAATCAAATGAAATATAACAGTAGAATAATACTGTCAAAGTATTGTTACAACTGCTCGTTTACCTTTATTGACACTATATGAGCGGCTTTGAATGATCAGTATTCTGAATTTCTCGGGAAGTCGGGAAAGGGTCATTTTATGACCGGGAATTCGGGATCTGGCATTTTTATAGCCGGGAATTCGGGATCATGACCCCTCTTCCCCACCCTCTTATTTGTTTTTTTTAGTATAAAATAGATGTTTTAAGAATGTCACAAAATAGACCCCATTGGAAATAAGCCATATGGCTTTTATGGGCTATCCAGATCATATGTCAACACATTTTTAAAATATTATATATTGTTACATTTTTAATATGCATGCACTATATAGTTATTTAACTCTGATGTAATGCTGTTGTCTTTTATGTTGATATTTGATCAAATAAATCTATCTATATATCTATCTATCTATCTATCTATCTATCTACAAAAGAGAGATGGAATAGTCCAAGGCATTTACAAGAATTAGAGTTTCTTGAATAACAAAAGAAATGCTCATAACAGGTCCTAAATAAGGGTAATCAAGTTCAGCGAAATAAACACCATCCTAGACTCCTACAGACATAAAGTAAACTAAATGTTTACATATCTCAGCTTGTTCGATTTGCTCGAGTATGTAATAAAGTTTGCGATTTTAATGAACGGATTAAAAAGGACCCTTTTCAAAATTGTACAGGTATTACATGTATGTGACCAATCGAGTATCCTTGGATATGGGTTTACCATCGAATTATCGACCAATATCTTTAATTAGTTGTTTTGGTAAAGTGATGGAACGGGTGGTTTATAAGCATGTCTATAATCATCTGATATCTAATCAACTTATTTATAAATATCAATCAGGTTTTCTATCGAAACATTCAACTGTTCACCAATTGATCGAGCTTTATGATTCAATTTTAAACTCTCTTGAAAAGAAAGAGTATCATTATTTCGTCTTTCGTGATTTTTCAAAAGCATTTGACAAGGTATAGCACAGATGATTCATACTAAAACTGAATATGGAATAAGGGGTAATCATCTAAGCTGGTTTCAAAGCTATCTTTTTGACAGGAAACAATTAGTTATTAATAAAAACGTTTCTTCAGATGCATGTAATATTTATGCTAGGGTACCCGATGGGTCTGCCCCCGGACCCTTCTCTTCTTCATATATATAAATGACATAGGCGAAAATCTTTTTTCTCTTACTAGACTCTTTGTAGATGATACATCTATGGGATACTCCCGTGATAAAAAGGAAGAGGTTGAATGAATTATAAATCAAGAAATCAATAAAAATAAATAATTGGTCCAAAAAAGGCTTATGTCTTTCAATCCTGACAAAACAGAAATTATGGCATTCTCCAATACTAATGTCTCAAATAGCTTTAATTTTTCGTTTGACGACAAGACAATAGGTATAACCAAAACCCAAAAGCATTTTGGAGTTACTTTCACACAAGATGCAAAGTGGAGCGAGCATATAATTAATAGTGCAAGAAAACATTTAGGTGCTTTACGTAAACTTTAATTCAAAATGAACAGACAAAACTTAGAAAAGATGTATTTGGTATATATTCGGCCTATTCTAGAATATGGTTGTGAAGTTTGGGAAAATTGTCAAAATTCTAATACTATAAAATTAGAACAAGTACAATTGGAAGCTGCCAGAATTGTTACTGGCCTGCCGATATTTACAAAAACCGAAATTATTTATCAGGAAACGGGTTGGGAAACTTTAGAAAAACGAAGACAGAGAAGAAAACTTTTTTACAAAATAAAAAATGGTTTAGCCCCACAATATTTAAATGAACTTGTCCCCCACCATAAAACTTAGTACAACAACTTACCTATTAAGAAATGGAAATGATTTAATTGTTCCTTTTTTGCAGACGGTCTTTAACGTCTACGTCATTTATGCCATCAAATGTCCGAGATTTGAATAAACTCGATGATTCAGTCCGCAATTTAGACAGTTTGTCGATATTTAAAAGGGCCCTCCCTGAGAATAGTCGTAACAATTTTATACCAAAATATTATATGTTTGGTTCGAGAAAATTAAAATATGTTTGGTTCGTAAAAATTAAATATTATATTTAAGTCAAATTCGTTGCTCAGCTTCTTTCCTCAACTCTGACTAATTTAGAGTAAATATTGTCCAAAGTGCTTCTTGCAGATGTGGAGCTATTCAGGAGGACGCTGAACATTATTTTTAATGCAATCAATATACCGAAATTAGAAATACTATGATTCAAAATTTACATCAATTATAAGTTCCAATTAATCTTGACCTTTTGACTAATGGTAATTTAAATATAAATTATGACAAAAATTGTATAGTTATGAAAGAAGTCAATAAATTTATAAAGGCGTCCAAACGATTCCTCATCAGGTAGTGAATAAAACCATCAGTACAAATCTTTTCCGATGTAAAGTCAGTGAGAACCGAACCGTTAATCCAAAACGAACAATCCAAGGACAATGGCAGCATTAGAAACACAAAAAGGGGGAGGGGGCAGAGAAACAACAGGGGTAGGGCACAGAAAAGAAAAATGAAGACACACACACACACAAAGATGAACAACACGGACCCAATAAAAAACCAATGATGAGATCAGATGCACCGGTAGAGTTAGCATTTTCTGCTTCTTATAAGACACCCGTCGTGTTGAACATGTCAAATCCGGTAGTACAGCGATGGAAAAGTTCAACATTCCCAAATTAGCGCTCATCGTGTGAATCGTGTGTGTTCATCGTGTAGACCGTTTGCGTCCATCCTGTAAATCGTGTGTGCTCATCGTGTATCGTGTAACGTGTAACGTTCATTGCGTGTATCGTGTAAAGTACGTTTACAATGTACTCGTTTCATTTAAATTCCGCATTTTATAGATAGGTTTGCCAGTTTTCTGCATGACACGGTTTTTATACATGTAAAGTCAAATCCGGTAGAGGAAACAACAATTAAGCTTTAGAGGGAAAGATCTGTTGTCATCTGGGAAACAGATATCCCATAGCGGTCCACAAGATGGTGAATTAGACCGTAAAACTTCTGGAGGGATGACTTCAAGTTTCGGGTAACATACCCTTGTTGAAGTAGCCTATTTGTGAGCAACCGGGCTCTATCAAGGAAGTCACTGTATCGAACACAGGCTCTTGAATAGCGAATGACCTGGGAGATGTAAATTCCATATGCCGGCGCTGTTGGGATGTTAATTGCTACAAAGAAAAGGGAAACTTACTATTGGAAAGGTGAAGTCATCGCGTTGTGGTACAGCTTTGTTTCAAGTCTACCTCTGTTGTCAATTTCAATTTGTTGTCGTATCCACAAACCATCAACGTATCTGTATTTGGTTGTGAATTAAGTTAATGATTTACATTCTATATAATCTTTATTGTGCGTGCTCTTTATATTTAGTTATTGTTACTTATTGTAAACAAAGGAGAAGACTTCATAAGTTGGTAAAACTTGTGTCTCATCATTTTTGTCTCTTTATTTTGAGGAAATAAAATAATTATAAACTAAACTTTGACCTTCTGTTATGTTTCACCTAAATATTAGATGAAATTAAGTTTCATGTGGGAAAAGTTTCCCGGCCCAAGGATTGAACCTGCACTACATTTCTGTAATATCAAGGTGATCAAACGACTTTCATAAATCGTCGCGACAACCATCGCAAGGTTAACGAACAGTTGTAAGAAAATATATTTAAAATGACAACAGATCGGTAATGCATGTTTTTTTAAGAATGCAATCTAATCAGTATTTATATAATAAAAGTAAATAAATATCTGAAACAAGATCAATATAAAAGGAAACTTTTTCGTATGGAGAACATAAAATGCATTTATTAACAAATTGTTATATGTCACTTAAATAAACTTGATTTAAATAAATACGAGCAGAACATTCTATTTCAATGGCGGGATGTCAGCATTAAGTTTTAGGTTTTATATATATATTCTTTTTTTGTATTTTTGACATTCAGTGGTATTTTTTATGTTCGAGGTCTTTAAGTTTCAGGGTAACTCATTGAACTAAAGTGCTTCGTAAGAAAAGGGGTGGTTAAAATGACTTCGCGCTGCTCGCTCAGGCATCTTGACCACCACTTTTCTTACGAAGCACTTTAATTCAATTAGTTACTCTGAAATATACTTTAACTATTACTGAAAACAATATTGACCGACGCAGGAGGCGCAGGTAAATATTAAAACTTTTAGGTATCAACACGTAATTGTTTTGTTACATAATCATCAGCTTACATGGCAATTTCTGTTTTTTAAGATAAAATAAAATAAATAGATTCAGGTAGCTGTCGGACATGGGGAAGTAAGAAAATTGCCTGGACATGGACACGTTTCAAACTCGTCGCTAAACTTACTGTTTTGGGGATTTTTCCCAGGATAACATAATTTGTGAAATTGTAACTGTAAATTTGTTATTATTCTGAACTCTGATCTCTGCACACCAAAATGTAGACATCATGAAGCTACCAGTACATCCTTTCAGGTTATTGGCTTCTGTTATAGATTTATATTAATCAGAGACATATAATTACAGAGATTGGCAACTCTACTATCAATCTCCGAAACAGAGGTGCATAGCTCTTCCTACGTCAGATTATCACCTCTGTCACACCGGAAGGAGAGATTCCTCTCAAAATGGCCGATTTTCATGACGTCACAGTGTGAAATACGTCAGGATGTATACGACGTCACTGTGAAAAGGGCGTGGTAAATCCAATATGGAGGACAAGGTGTGGCAGAGGTGATATCTGACGTAGGAAGAGCTATGCACCTCTGTTTCGGAGATTGCTCTACTATCACCCCATATTAATCACAACAAACATGGTACGGCCACATCAGAACTTCTTAAACTACTTTTGATTTAGTCGACATATTTCTAAACCGAACAGAGAATTGTTTTCCTGAATTATCCTATGGTATAGTTTAGAAAATTTGATTAAAAATATTCATTAACAAAAAAGATATTGGCAAATAAAGCGAAGACTTTGTGTGGAAATCTGACGACGAACACCGTGATGTGCCTTGTTTTTCGTGATTACAACTTCCTAGATATGAAAACTGGAAAGTATTTTACTTTGTTGGTGGAGTTTAGATAGTTTTATTACGATATTTTCATATATTATCGAGATATCTGTGATTTATTTTTGTGAAGTGGAAGTTTTATCGAAGTCTTGATGGTGGCGCCATTTCCCGAGAATTCGTCATGTTGCCAATCTCTTTCATTATACTGTAAACCGAGAAATTTTCGCGCCGTCTTTATTTCGCGGTAAATTAACAGGAATTTAGTTCGCACAGTTTCGAATTCGCGCTGCCAAATTGTTGACCATTGATTTCAATAATAGACAAGTTAATTCGCGCCGTTTTATTTTCGCGCTTCAATTCCAAACGCGAAAATCGCGAAAATAAAACTGTCGCGAAAATTTCCCGGTTTACAGTATGTCTATGTATTAACCTTCATTGCTTATTGTAAATTAAATCAATTGATTCTTTAACACTCTGAAATCAAGCCTTAGTTTATTTTAGGGGTCCCTGTCCTAGAAGACTAATAGTCTCACTATTCTAAATCTAACCCCTAAAACACAAACCCTAACCCCATCTCTAAACTTAACCCTTACCAATAACCTTAACCAACCCTTACCTAATCCAGCCGAGTTATAAACCAAAAAAAAAATAATCACAAATGTAAAGTAGATGGGACCCGAAATCTTACTTAACGAGAATCTATTGCTACATGTACCTCAGTTTTTAAGCAAAGTCTATCACATAACACAAGAATTAATAAATCCGTCCTTTTAACCTTTTAAGCAAGAAAAAATAATAGTAAAAAAGGGAAAGAAAGAAAAACACACAATAACAACAACAATGAGTGCATTCTTCTTGTATCACTCGGTACGACTTCTATGTGAAACTAACAATCATAAACAAACTTTCGAAATCAAGATGAATCATACAGAACTACTAAAACACAGCACCTTCATTTGTGAATCGCATGTTCTTACTTCGATCACCTTTCGGTCAGTTTGTAAATAGTAGTCTACTTGCTTAATGGTTCTCATAAACATGGCGACAGAGAAAAACAGATGTCTGCTATTAATTAAAGAATATCATGATTGATGGAATATCAGGCGACAGGATTTAAACCAATGATATCTTTTTAAATAAAATCCTTATGATATATATATATATATTTTTATATTTTGCAGATAATATTTATGATGCTCGCAGTTAAAACATCTATGGGTATGTATTAAAACTATACAAATCTAACGACCATGTCATAATAGAACCTCAAAGCCGAGAAAAATCACATACATGTACTAGGAAGAATAAAGACACTGTTGTTAAGGTGATACGGTTACTAAAAAAAATGTCAGATTGAATTTTCTGATATTTCATGACTTACGCTTTGTCATAAAGCCAAAAAATAATGTAAAAATGGGGGTCACCGGCTATATCAACGCGGACTCTGTCATGTAAAAATCAGCTATTTTTATGAAAAATAGTGAATTTTAACAAAATTTCAATTAATTTAAGTTACATCAGATAGAAATTTTTAAATTTGGTAACTAACTAGCTAATACACTTTCCTGCTATTTGGATAAAAAAAATTGGGTCACCGAATTAATTTTTGAATAAATGGCAAAATTTTATTTCCATGAAAATTATCTCACCCTGAAAAGAACATGATTTGCTTAAAAGGTTTCATACACTGTGTGGTAAACCAATACAAGTGGCATATTTGATCAAAATGATAAGTCATCGAAAATCATTTCGGCAACTTTACCATAGTGAATACAATTTTTCGTCCGATGCGCAAGAATGATGCACAGTTGTAAACCCCCGGACTACCTTAAAACGTTAGTGTAAACTTATATTATTAATCATTAAAAAAAGAAAGTAGAAAAATGAGCACATGCGCTGATTTCTGTTGTCAAAATAAATTTGTGAAAATATATCTAAAAATCATTTATTAATTTCTTTCAAATCGTTTTGGATTGATAATGAACGCCGGGAAAATTTCAACATATGGCTCATCTTTGAAATCCATGGGTGATCCAAACAATAAGAGATCATACGGAATACGGGGCTGAAGAAAAAATGTCTTTTATTGCAATGTGGAGTCGGTAAAACAAATCCCCGTGGTAGAGATGCATGCTCTTTATTTTTCTTAGATATGGTGTACTTGTACATGAGGTAATATCTCATGTGTACACTTTCTTCAATTACTATTATCTAAATTAATGTAAATTCTAAAACCGAATGATTAAATCCCTTCATCGCAGTTTTGTCCTTAGCTATTTTTAATATTACTGATTATTCAGATTTCGTTTGGTTTAATGCATTTTAAACATTTTTTGAAATTATGGATTTCCCATTTTTGGGGTCTAGTGCTGCTGACGAGGAATATATTTCCGAAATGGCCATACAGCTCATTAAAATTATTGCAGTTGGAGTTAAAATATGTGTTATGGTCTCATGTTCATTTACTCCATATTCTTTCGTAAAATTTTCAATAAACTGTTGCCTTTGTGTATTGTATCGAGAACAATCTAAAATATAAAGATCAGTAGTTTTGATAGCACCACATTGGCAAAGTGGAGAGTCAACAATATTTTTGGAAAACAAATATTTGTTTAAAGAGCTACAATGCATTCGAAGTCTAGAATGAAAAAAATGACCTAGTCTTTTGCCAATATAGTAGTCTGGTGGTTTTTGTGCGTTATTACAATTCAAATTTGGTTTAAATGAATTGACTGAAGTATTAGACTTGATACCGTCGGTTAAGAGTTTCCAAGATAGAAGACCCTAATTACGTCTGCATAATCAAGTGATGGTCTTATTGAAGTCAAATATATGGTTTCTCACATTTTTCTGTCAAGAATAAGTTTAAATTACTGCAAAACATTTAATCGTCTGTAAGCTTTTTCTGTAATTAGGTCAATGTGAGTTTGACCTTAAAACATTCATAGATCTATAATGAGGATCTATGGATCGCCACAGCTGTCAAATGTAAATATCATTAATGTTGTTTTCTTCACTAAATAAACCATGTCATATGTTAATTAGTTATTCTGTTATATAACCATTGAAAGGATATGGAGTAAATGTACATGAGACAAATTTTCTACAAATACATGGTAGAACCAAGTTAAGGAGCAACGCTTTTATTGTTGTTCTTCTTGAAGTCAGCACGAGGCCTTCATTCATTTTCATTTGTCATTTGTTGTGTTAAACTTGTAATATTGTTATTATTCAACTAAACAAAAATAATAAACTAACATAATGATATATACCCTTTAAGGAAACAGTGTGTGGAAAGTTCAAAAGATTACCTCTCTTTGCAATACACATGTACATGTTCACTATGTAACTCAATTGATGAATTTTCCAGCAACACAATCATTTTGCAAGAAAATTACAGATACACAAAATTTTAACAGCACAAAAAATACCATCATCAGCTTAAGGATGATATGTTCTTATGAACACTTGTACAAAATATGCTGAGTAATTTCAAGGCAACCAGTCAGACTTAAAAGTAATTATGTCTGAAGTAACATAAAAAAAAGTGCTTATCATTAAAATTAATTGATTGAATGTTGTTTCATATGGCAATAGAGTATTTTTATAAAGTTGGAGGTGATACATTAATAGCTGGTTTTCCCAGTTTAATAAATTTCATATTGTCACCGATGAAAATAACAAATTACTTTCACTCTCGAAATTCATGTCACCATACTACCGTCAAAGTCTTTGCAAAATCAATATGTAGTGTATGGAAATTAGAGAAAAAAATTACATAAAGTTGCAACTAAAATCACGTATTATATTAGACCATTTATGAAATGAAAGCATAAATAATCGACCATGATGGTAATCGATAATAACGTCATTTATTTCGAACAACACAATGGATTTAACTCTTCGAGGTACAAGTTCCGCAGAATTTATTTCTTATGCGTAGTTCCGAATTTATGACATAATTTTGAAATTTATCACGGTCGATAAGGGATGCTTTAATTTTGTTTTGTAGCAGACGGAATATGTTTGATGATTTCACATGGACAAAACACATATGGTGATTGTGGAAATGATTATTACGATTTCCAAAAAGGAACATTAAATCAATGCCTAGAGTCATGCACCATTAATTATTGGTGTCAAGGTGTTGCCTACAATAACATGACGTCAGGGTGTTATAGATTTACCTGTAAAGACTTCACAGTTACACTTTTTGAAATCGAGTTTTTCTCCTTAAACTGTACAGGTAAGTTTGACAATCAGAGTTATGACAGACATTTGCATATTTATTTTCTCGAGATATGTTCTACGTCATTTGTTACATCTTCTTTGCCACACAGTAGATACAATCCGAAGAGTTAGCAACGTAACACATCATGATATATCTATATATTTGATATATATATATAATTACTATATAGAGAGCAATCAAAGATTGAAATTTTCCAGTGAAATAATTAAAGAACCTTAGTGAGCAAGCTCACATACCCCACGCCCCCATATATTGGATAATTCTGCATTATCTAAAAATTATCAAAAATTGAAATCCACGTAGTCTGCACATCTCTTACATATATTGGATAATCCTGCATTATCTAAAAATTATCAAAAATTGAAATCCAAGTAGTCTGCACATGTCTTACAGATGCACAATCATTGTGTAAAATATCTTAAAAACTGTAGGAGAATTTATGCGAGCAAACGGAGTACCCTGTAAACTTCCTATCTTATAAACTGTAGGAGGAGTTATCCGGACAAATAATGTACCCTACATGCAATATAATGCATAAAATGACAAAGTTATACAATGTGTAGTTTTCTGAAAAATTATCAAAAATCAAAATCCAAGTAACATGCACATCTTTGATATGTGCAAAATCAACCAGCGAAATAAAAACTTCCTAGTTTAAAAACTGTAGGAGGCGTTATCCGGACAAATGGTATACCCTATTTGCAATATAATGCATAAAAATGATAATGTTCAACAATGTGTAGTTTCATGAAAAATTATCAAAAATCAAAATCCAAATAGTATGCACATCTTTGATATGTGCACAATCAACCAGCGAAATAAAAACTTCCTAGTTTAAAAACTGTAGGAGGAGTTATCCGGACAAATGGTATACCCTATATGCCATATAATGCATAAAAATGATAATGTTCAACAATGTGTAGTTTCATGAAAAATTATCAAAAATCAAAATCCAAGTGGTATGCACATCTTTGATATGTGCACAATCAACCTGCAAAATAAAAACTTCCTAGCTTAAAAACTGTAGGAGGAGTTATCCGGACAAATGGTATACCCTATATGCAATATAATGCATAAAAATGACAAAGTTCAACAATGTGTAGTTTCATGAAAAATACTCAAAAATCTAAATCAAAGTAGTATGCACATCTTTGATATGTGCACAATCAACCTGCAAAATAAAAACTTCCTAGCCTACAAACTGTAGGAGGAGTTATCCGGACAAATGGTATACCCTATATGCAATATAATGCATAAAAATGACAAAGTTCAACTAGTGTAGTTTCATGAAAAATACTCAAAAAATCAAAATCAAAGTAGTATGCACATCTTTGATATGTGCACAATCAACCTGCAAAATAAAAACTTCCTAGCTTAAAAACTGTAGGAGGAGTTATCCGGACAAATGGTATACCCTATATGCAATATAATGCATAAAAATGACAAAGTTCAACAATGTGTAGTTTCATGAAAAATACTCATAAATCAAAATCAAAGTAGTATGCACATCTTTGATATGTGCAAAATCAACCTGCAAAATAAAAACTTCCTAGCTTAAAAACTGTAGGAGGAGTTTTCCGGACAAACTGTGTACCCACTTGATGACAGACGGACGGACTGACGGACCAGTCAAAAACTATATACCCTCCGCAACTTCGTTGCGTGGGGTGTAATAAAGATAATTAACTGTGAGCTTATTTGAACTTCCATAATTTCAATCTAGTGTGACCGAAGAGCATGAATCTCCTTCCAAAACTGACAAATGAAGGGACGTCAAAACTGACGCTGACAACGTTGTCGTAAGGTAAACGTCTGGCAGATTTACATGAAAAACATAGTGTATAAATCATTGCTTAAACTGAACATTTTAATTTCTTGAATATCTATATAATTGAACAACAATAACTAATCCTAGAAAATCATTATCAAATACATTCAACCCATCACAGAAAACACGTTAGGGACCGACCATTTATCTTGAGGGGGGGCTTTGTTTTTTTTCTTAAAAAATATTTTGGCTCTGATTTTATGTGAAAAAAATATTTTGGCTGCCAAAATGATGAAAAAAAATTCTGAATGAGGCTTTCTGCCAAAAAAAATAATGTTAATTTTGAAAAAAAAAATATTCTGTTGATGCGCGTGCAAAAAATAAATAATTTGTTAATAAATAATCTGCTGTCCAGAAAAAAAAAAACATAACCCCCCTTTCAGATTAAATGGTTGGTCCCTTACAAGTATTCACTCATGCGCTTGACCCATGCAAATTCATGAAAAAACGGCAACTGAATACCGAAGAAACACAGGTTTGGAAAATGCCAAAATCAAAGTCTAGAGACATGGCTAAAACTAGAACACGGAAAAACAAGACCCGAGGCAGCAATAAAACGCAAAAATAAAAACACAACATTCAAAACCAAGGCACTTACAGTGTGAAGTCCAATGAAAACGAAAGTGACATTTTACAATAATCATTATCTCAAATTAATTATATTAAATATCGAATGCAGTTGAAAAACACTATCAATGAAGGGCTCCTCCCAAAAATACATTATGTGTCTTTGCTTGATTAATCCAGTATTTTCTATGCATACATGTAACATTGAGGTAATTGCAAGCTATGTAAGTAAGCTGCATTCTTATTTGTTAAAAGCCGTTGGATTTTTACCCCTTCTCTGAAACGCTTGCCGTTGTATTTGTCCCGATGTCATCTGTAAGTTGGAATTTCAAATATTCGGATCATCGATCAAATCATCATTTTATTGCTTACTTTTTATAATATTAACAATATTACATTACGGTTTTTTTTATATTAAATGGCATAATAAGATAATATACAATTATGGCCTATTGGGGAGGAGAATACAATTTTTTATTGATCCGGAAATACAGATATTCACCTCGATCTATGGTTTCTGAAAATATTGGTTGACAAGTCAATAAAAATCGTATCAAACTAATCAAAAAGCCATAATTTTATAATATTTCTTACCATTCAATATAAAAAAATGGTTGGGATAAAATAAAATGTTGAATGAATTAAGTCCTATTCACACAGTTTTTGCTCAACAAGTGGAGTAGCAAAATATGAGTATAATGATATAGGTCTGCAATATTTTTCATAACTCCTTTGAACGGAAACAGGGAATAACATATTAGAAATTTTATGGTTTTATATTAAAACAGGACATAACGAAAGATTGTTTGACACCAAACTCCGGAAAATGTTCATCGATTACGTGAAGATGTTCTTCTATTACGTTAGGTTTTGATTGGTTAAAACCTGAGTAATAAAATTGACAATAGGGTCCGGTAGTCTCTTCATGTGACAGGGGGATTTAAAGATAAATTACCATTTGGAACGTTTCACACATAATCATAACTTTAAAGTATTTTGATGTTCAAATTTTTTGTTTAACGTCATATTTTTTCCGTACGAAATGCGTATTTTTAAGTATTACTATTTATTGTTCTCAAAAATGAACGCGACTTACAGATCCTATTTCACAAATCACTAGAAAAGCCTTCATGGTATCTGTATTTTTTTTTCATAGATGAGAGGAAATTACCACTAAGAGGTACGTACATATACAAGTTTTTACATAGCTAAGAGGTATGATAAATAACGGTAATTATCTCACAAATTCTGATGCAGCTACTTGAATTTCTTGATAAAAAAAATCAGATACACATTCAAAATACGATGTTAATTATTGGAAATACAAAGCATTTAATGTCAACATATCAAAGACCTTAAGGATGCAATAATGTTAAATAAAAAAATCAAGTTAATAAATTGTTGCTATAAGTGAAGAGAGTAGTGATAAAGGAGATCAAATTTAATTTAATAGTTTCGATAGGCTTTGAATCTTGTTTTCAATATATTTCAAATTTTAAAAATTCGGGAAAAAAGTTCTCTTTGTCTTTTACCTTAAGCCTGAAGACATTTTGCTTACTTTCGTGTGAACAGAAAATCTACAGTGCAATGAAGTTTTGCTTACTGACACTAATAGATCTGCTGGAATCGTTGAATACTAAAATAGGAAGTTTTGGGGTTAAAAAAATATTACTTTCGAATAAGGGTTAAAATCCGAGAAATCCGAATAATTTTTACGAATTTCAAATACCTCACTTCACTTCATCATTAAAGTATGTGAAAGTGGAGCTTCAAGAAAGTACAACTTAACATGGATTCTCTGTAATGAACAAATGAAACGGCAAGGTAAAGAATTGCTAATATTTGTCACGTGGGTTTATCTTAACCTATGAATTACAAAAATATTCCCAATTTATTATTATTGACCTCCCTTGTCTTAAAAACGATGACAGCTATTTTTGTCTACTTAAAATAAACTAAAATAGGAACCTTATAAACCACAATATTTCATGGAGAACCAGTGCATACCCGATATAATTTTGTATGAAGTTAATTTGATACATTATTGACCGACTCAAAAAAGTTTCAATAATTCAATAATAATTCTCTTTTTTACTTAATCATGTTAATACTGTGATGGTCATTTCTTTTGACTGTCTACGAACTTTTAATAGAAATTGCTGTTGAGATTGCTATCGGACACTTTCGCAATGGAAGGGCAGGTTGGGCGCCCTATTAAAACCGGTTTAACCCAACATTTCAGGACCATTGCGGTTGACGGTTGTTTGTCGGTGCCTTTGTTATCTGTCTTGTCTTGCATATCACACTGCTACCTGTGGTTTTTAACTCACCTGGCTATGCCAGGGTGAGCTTTTGCAATCATTTGGCGTCCGTCGTTCGTCCGTCCGACCGTCGTCCGTCGTAAACTTTTCATTCAAAGATCTTTTCCTCTGAAAACACAGGGCAAACTAGAACAAAATTTGGTCACAAGTGTTTGGGTTGTCCCCTTTAAAAATTGTACCCAGCAGGTCTGTACTTCATCCAAGATGGCTGCCAGCGGGGAACATATTTTTAACATTGATCCCTATGGGAAACACATTCAAAGATCTTCTTCTCAGAAACTAGACTAGCCCAATTATAACCAAATTTAGTCACAATGGTGCTTAGATGGTCCCTTCCAAAAAAGGTATCAGACAGGTCTGTACCTCATCCAACATGGCCACCAGCGGGGAACATAGTTTTAACATTTGGCCCTATGTGAAAACACATTCAAAGATCTTCTCAGAAACTACTAGCAAAATTATTAGCAAACTTAGTCACAATAGTCCTTTGATGGTCCCTTCCAAAAAAGGTATCTGACAGGTACGTATCTCATCCAAGATGGCCGCAAGCGGGGAACATGGTTTTAATATTGGACCCTATGGGAAAACACAATCAAAGATCTTCTTCTCAGAAACTACAAGCCCAATTATAATCAAACTTAGTCACAATGGTCCTAAGATGGTCCCTTCCAAAAAAGTATCCGGCAGGTCTGTACCTAATCCAAGATAGCCGCCAGTTGGAAAATAGTTTTAACATTGGACTCTATGGGAAAGATTTCAAGAATCTTTCTCTCAGAAACTACCAGTCCAATTACAACCAAACTCAGTGACAATGGTCCTTAGATGGTCCCTTCCAAAAAAGAAACTAGTAAACGGCAGGTCAGTACCTCATCCAAGAGGGCCACCAGCTGGGAACATAGTTTTAATATTGGACCCTATGGAAAATACATTCAGAGATCTTCTTCTCAGAAACTACCCGTCAAATTATAACCAAACTTATTCCCAATGGCCCTTAGATGGCCCCTGCCCAAATTGGTATCTAGCAGGTCTTACCTCAACCAAGCTGGCCGCCAGCGGGAACATAGTTTTAGTATTGGACCCTATGGAATATACATTCAAAGATCTTCTCAGAAACTAGTCCAGTTAGAACCAAACTAAGTCACAATGGTTCTTAGGTGGTCCCATCCACAAAATCCAAAATGTATCTGGCAGGTCCGTACCTCATCCAAGATGGCCACCATCTGGAACATAGTAATTACACTGGCCCTATTGAATTTAAGGGGAACTTCTGCCCAAATTTTTTACTTTTTATTTGAATTGTGGTCTGAATGTTTTAATTTCAGCAATATCTATTACCTTGATTATATGGAGAACCCCTGCTCCACTTTTGTTTGAATGGTGTTATGAAGTGTAATGGATGGTGGATCTTTCGGTTACCATTTAAACCACACAAGAATACTGAAATTTCAGAAAAAAAGTATTCTGCTAAATTTTATGTTTTTTTTTCCTTCTGGAAATGCCTTTTATATATGTCAGTCGTGGTCCAGGTGAGCGATACAGGCTCTTGAGAGCCTCTTGTTTCTGTTTGTGATATAGATTTTCCGTTGTTGTATCTTTGTACCATGAGATAAATATATTTTTTTCAAAGTTTCCTTGCTCTTGTCTGAGCGTTAGAGAAGTAACACGCACCATAGATTATACATGTAATTGGTTTTGTCTTAGGGTAAGAGAATGACATTTAACATTCAGCCACCGAACAGATCTTTAACAACAAGAGCCGAAGTCAATGAGTCAAAAAGACAAATGACGTGGTAACCACCGGAAAACTATCGACCGCAATGGTCCTGACATACTACAGGCATTTCAAAAGAAATGGTTGGTTAAACCGGTTTAATAGCATTGCGGTAGTGTCTGGTAGCAACACAAAAGCAATTGCTATAATGATTGTAGATAGTTATGAGAAATGATTGTCCCAGTACTAAATAAAAAAGAATGCAAAATTTCAAATTTTTCCACAAGGAAATGATATTTACTAAAAAAAAAATTTAATGATCGTTTGAGACGGAATTTTTTTAAGTCTTCACTAATAAGGCATTTAAGGCTTTATCAGGAATTTGAACAAAATAGACATCTTTCAAATTTATAATAACCTAGCAATCATTTCAAGCTCAGGCTTCTTGTTTTAAGATCATCTGAATAAAGAGCCTTTGGGGAAAAATCGATTTTTAAGTGCCCCTTGAAGACATGATAAATGACCTTGAAACAATCCAATATGTTGAACTGATCCTTGAAGAAATATATGACGAACAGTATTAATATCCAGGGTCATGTAAGTGATAATTTTACAGTTATAAGGTTCTCACAGAAGTTTTGCCTTGCTACCATGGTAACCAAATTAAACGCAATTCTTTAAAACACCGATTCGTATCCAATCCAGAACTTCATATATTAAAAAAAAACCTCCATTCCTGTTTAGTATATGAATATGGTGCCTGTCTTGAAAATTTATCTTAAAAATGTCAAAAGAAGCATAATTTTGTCGAAAATTAGCAGTAAAAATAGATAAATTTCTAAGGTGTCCTCATCCCGACTTATACTTATGCTATACCAAAATTGTTTGTAACATAGTCCGTAATGCTCCTTTACCTCATAAAAAGTAATAAATGAAATTATCTTTTCCTGAAAAATTATTTGAAATTATTGAAGGGGCTTTGAAATTATCTAAAATGGGCATCATTGTTACCATGGCAAAGGAGTTCAATTCTTATAATTCATATATGAATTTGAACAAAATTATTTATAATTAATATAATAAATTTCCAAATATCTATGGTTTCAAAGAAAAAAACGTCTTAGGCTTTCTGCCAAATTGCATATACTGCAATTTATACGTTAAGTTTTTTTTATACTTGATTTTAAAACTGCATATCTACCTCTTGCATTGGTATTTATACGTAAACACAAATACAGAAGTTACAGTATAAAATCATTTGCTTGGTGGACTGTTAGTCCCCTCGTGAATTCACAAGCCCAAAAGTCAGTGCTTCGGTGTTGACGTGAAAGCCGATTCTATTTGGAACCTTATAAAATCTAAATGTTTGTAAATTTTGTTGAAAACCAATGAGCATCTTAAAGCTCTATCCTTAGCAGATTTTGGCTTTACATTTAGATCATATTTCAATTTGATAATTTGCTCTCTATCAGTTTTAAACATCATTGAGTTTACGGTTTTCCAAACGTATAAGATTGTATCTGCACTGAAGAGACATAAGTTTTCGAAATGCGCATGTGCAGAATTTAAGGTCATAGTTACTGCGGTATGTAGTCATTTGTTACCACTGGGTCGATGCCACTTCTGGTGGCCTGTAAGTTCCCGAGGGTATTCACCAGCCCAGTAGTCAGTACTTCGGTGCTGACCCGAAAGCCCATTCTATTCGGAACCTTACAATATCTATATTTGTGTTAACTTATTGAAAACTAAGGAGTATCTCCCTCGTGCAAAGCTCTGTCCTTAGCAGGTTTTGGCTTTACATTTAGAGCATATTGGTAATTCGTTCTCTTTTAGCTTTTAAACATCTTTAAGTTTATGGTCTTCCAAACGTTAAGATTTTATCTGCACTGAAGAGACATAAGTTGTCAAAAGGCGCATATGCAAAATTCAAACTCACAGTAATTTCGGTATTTAGTCATTTGAAATGCCAGTATCTTTCCTACTTACCAGGAAATCCTACAACAGTATACACTATGGCGAATCATACAGGTGGATGTGACCCTTATTTTTTGCTGACAATGTCATCATTAGACTCTTGCAAAGACTTTTGTAACTTTGATACTGACTGTCGAGCTGTAGTTTATGACACTGACACCTCTGAATGTGCAGACTTTCACTGCGCTGAAACCAATGGTAGTCAGCCTGCATCGTATTACAAGAAATGGATTGAATGTAAGTATTTTCAGAAAAATGGAAATGAATATAATTTGATTTATATCAAGTGACCAATATTTCAGGTATATCTGAACGAGAGCAAGTAAATTAAAAATTTACTAAGGCGACATTGAATTGACACTATAAATGTTAGGGATAATGGTAAATGAACAGATTCTTCTAAAATTTTTAAAATGTAAATTGCCTCGTTTTCAAGATATTTAAGGTTTTGAAAATGGATGTAAAAGTCACTCTCGGACTTTAACTTGGCAAAATATGGAATCATTACAGGATACTTTTAGATGGAGCAGAAATTTTTAATGTATTGAAATGCTGTTTTCTGACAATAAATGAGTTATTTAAGTCTTTCACCAGAAATTAGGTGAAAAAAGGTCTCAGATACCCTTTGTAGGGCCTCAAATGCTGGGTTAAAGAGTGCGTCAAAAATTTGTACATGCTTATTATATGGTTGATCAGATGTCATTGTTGTAATAGTGGAATTATGTGAAAAATTTTATTCCATTTTGTGAGGTTTATTGGAAATGTAAGAAACAAATCAATAAAAAGTGAAATTATTCTTTACAGTAGGTTATTAACTGTTTGTTTTGGTCGTATGACCCACAGCATGGACAGTATAAATAGCATGTTCTACACATGATGCGAAAATGGATGTAAGTGTTTTGTGTATTTTATCTCGAAAAGTAGTCCTTGATGATAACCTATTAATTGCTAAATTCAAACTTTTTGTAAAGGGCTTTCAGGCTATCATAGTGGCTATGCTAGTTCATAACGTATACATTGAGGGGGACTTGTGTATTGGCACCGTTTTTTGCCAATTTTTGCAAATTTTGGAGTATTTTTTTCAACTTTTGCAAATGTTTCCATGGATACATACGGCACATATATATTGTCAGAATGACATAGTTGTATATGCGATTTAAAGTAATTGTTCCAAGGATTCAAAAGAGGTATCGGTTTATGTATCTGTCATTTCACACTTTGCAAACAAGATGTGAATCTTGGAAAAAAGGACACATGAGAAAAATCAAAGCTAAATGGTTACATGAGACCAAAGATATCAGAACAGGCAGACGCTGAAAAAAATAATAACCAGGATTTCATTCATGAAGCAATTTTTTCCTCGCTAGGACCAAAAAAGGAAAGGATTGCTTCCAGTTGGAAAAAAATGTCAGGCTCAGTACGAAGTTTAAAAATAAATCCTGAAAAAATGAGAATACATTTACTTCGGATAACAACTCTTTTCATATTATGTCTCCGGCGTTGGTTAACCGTTAACCATGTACCCGACTGGGTTCTGATTTCAAAGGAACCAGTCTATTATGAATGCTTACGTAACAGAAACGAGGTAAAATCAGTTGAATTCTTGACTAGTGCAATGTACACGTGGAGTTATTTTAAATCAATCAATGAGATTTCAAACAACTTAAGCCCTTTAGTGTTTAAAAATAAAAAGAACATCCTTGAAAGAATAATATGGGTAGCGTTTTGTTTTATTATACCACACGCAACGAACTTGCGAAGAGTATATAGTTTTTGACTGGTCCGTCAGTCCGTCTGTCCGTCCGTCTTTCATCAAGTGGGTACACCATTTGTCCGGATAACTCCTCCTACAGTTTTTAAGATAGGGAGTTTTTTTGCAGGTTGATTTTGCACATATCAAAGTTGTGCCTGCTATTTTGATTTTGATTTTGGATAATTTTTTAGAAAACTACTAGGCCATGGGCTGAAATCACTTTCCGTGCACCC
>MJUU01012274.1:14928-26545 GCA_002080025.1 Modiolus philippinarum | reverse complement strand
TACTGAAAGCTTACATCAAGAGGAATCCAAAGAAAAAAATCCCATCGAAATCCGATGAAAAATAAAATTTTTTGGTTATCTGTAAATTTACGATTTTGGCCCCCTTCGGCCCCTCATAGCTGGGTAAGGAAACAAGTTACCAAAAATCTAATAGTAGAGCGCTACGATAATTTTTCATTAGGAATCCTTTGGAAAAAATTGCATCAAAATCGGACTAAAAATAAAAAAATGAAATTTTTGAAATTCGCCCCTTTTGGGCCCCATTTATCTCATGAATGTTACATGCCACGTGAAATCCATTGGCATACTCCAGATTGGAAATTTTCTAAGGAGTTTACTGAAAGAAACCCCATCAAAATCAGATAAATAATAAAGATTCTACAGTCAAATATGTGAAAACAACCAATTTAACCCCTTTTGGCCCCTTTTTCTAAAACGGGCGGGGCCAGGAACATAAAATTATAGCCTGGGCTAAAGCATGTGCCAAGAAACATCATACTAAAATTTGAAAATGATCTGTTCACTGGAACCAAAGTTATGCTGTCCACAGACACAAAAATACCCAATTTTACCCCTTTTTGGCCCCTTTTTCTGAAACGGGGGGGGGCCTTAAACCCGAAATTAAAACCCGGGATAGCCAATATGCCAAGAAACCACATACTGAAATTTGAAGATGATCCGTCCACTAGAAACAAAGTTATGCTGGCCACAGACGCCGACGCCGACACCGACGCCGACGACTGTGCCATAACATAATACGACCGCAAAATTTTTGCGGTCGTATAAAAATGAAAGGACAGATGCAGGATTTTTTCTAACCTCCAACTGCATGGTAAAGAAAAATCTTAACTATTAAAATTTGTGACACTGTGAAAAAAATACCCATATTCCTCACTCTTCCAGAAAATCAATTTCCTTGATTTCACACAGCAACTTCTGATCATGCACAAAACAAGTACAGCCCTACTGGCATTTTAACCACATTAAGTTAACTTCATATGGGTTGGTCTTGACTTGTGTAGAGCTGTGTTTGTATATCTAAAGACTTCCTTCTCATTTATAAATACATGGGCTCTACCCAAGTTTATAGGAATGCACTTGTTAAACACCCTCTCTACCTACAGACACGAGTTACATTAAAATCGGTACAGAGGTGTATTATTCTTGCTTTTCAACATGACTTTCTATACTTCCAGCCAAGGACGTATCTCAAGTCCTTGCTAAACCCCCCCCCCAAACGTTACCCGTTTCTCTCATAATTTGGACAGTAAGTAAAGTGGCAAATAAGTCTGCTGTGAGTTTTAAAGAAATTTTATTCATGAACATTAAATTCAGCTGTTGATATTGCTTGTGTGCAAGTTTTTGAAGTTGCACTTGTGTTGACGTCTACAGCGATAGTCGACAATCGGGATTATCGCCCCTTAATTTTGGGTAAAATCCATCGATTGAAATGACACAATTTTTTTCCCCATCATTTCATTTGAAGATTATAAGCTTGATTGTTAGATAATTTTGTGTCTCATGTGTAGTAGCAAGCAAGGCTCGTTTAACAATCCAGCTATCTAGATATGATAAATCTTTTGTGGCGAATTTTTACTTCCGCTTTCTCAACAGCCTTGTATTTTATCAGAATTTCATTATTTATCCTGATAATTTGGTCACTAACGGATGATCGAAGACTCATTTCGTTTTGGGAAATCAGAAAATCATGTGGGGACGCGATAATATAGAGAATAAAACACGCAGTCATGGTTTTTCTTAGTGCCGTTCAGAAAAGTAAAAATACGTCATTTTGGACAAAATATCACGTGACTTTGTAATCTAGATGACGGCCATTATCGGAATTGCTTTTCGGCTGCATAGCAAACTGTTATATATAACCAAAAACCAAAATGCCAAATATCAGTGACCTACCACTGATATAGATACTGGAGAACCAAACATGTTTTCTAGACCGTGAAAATGAGGTCAAGGGCTAAAGCCAAATAGCAGGATATCATGTTCCATTCAAGACAACCCCACATACCAAATATTATTGACCATACATTAATAGATACTTGAAAACTCAACATGCTCACTGAACCGTGAAAATGAGGTCACAGACAAAAGCCATATAGCAGACTGTCATGTTCTTCCCAAGACCAACCTATATACCAAATATCATTAACCTATCACTTATAGTTACTGAGAAAATGACCTAATCACAAAATCTTAACATGCTCACTAAACTGAAATTGAGGTCAAGGACAAAAGCCATATTGCAGATTGTCATGTACTCCCTAAGACCAACCTACATACAATATATCATTGACCTACCATATATCATTGACCTAACACTTACAGTTACTGAGAAACTAAACTAAGCACAAAAACTTAACATGTTCATTGGACCGTGAAATTGAGGTCACAGACAAAAGCTGACATGTACTACTCAAGACCAACCTACATACCAAATATTATTGACCTACCACTTACAGTTCTTGAGATATGGATCTAATCAGAGAAACTTAACATGGTCACTAGACCGTGAAATTGAGGTCAAGGACAAAAGTCGTCTGCCAGACTGACATGTACTACTCAAGACCAACTTATATACCAAATACTAATGACCTACCATTTACAGTTATTGAAATATGGATCTAATCAGAGAAACTTAATGTGGTCAATAGACCGTTAAATTGAGGTCAAGGACAAAAGTCGTATGACAGACTGACATGTACTACTCAAGACCAACCTATATACCAAATATCATTGACCTGCCACTTACAGTTTTTGAGATATGGATCTAATCAGAGAAACTTAACGTGGTCACTGGACCGTGCAATAGAGGTCAAGGTCACATGATTTTATGTCCGTCAGGTAGCACTTGCTTGGTACTACCACTGGACCAAATATGATGTTCCTACATCAAAGGGTTTTCAAAATATCCTGTATATAGTAAAAGTTAACACCGACCCCGAGGCCGCCACCGTCATACTTTGCACGCGAATGAGACAAAAACAATTGATGTGTTTTCCGTGGAACACTTGTGTCACCTGGACTATAGATGAACCATTTATGGCTCAGTAAACCTCTAAATTTGTAAAATAAAAATTTTAAGTATCAAGTGCATGTCTTGATCAGGAAATTTGTGCAAATTTATTTAGAATATGAATTATAGTTTTGAAAGTCTTGCAAATTAACAAACTGATTTAACAATTGAGCAATTTTGGCTCAGTGAACCTCTTAAAATCTGCAAAATGGAAATTTGAAGTATATAAGATCTGGTGAATAACATATCCAGCAAGATTGGTTGGAATATGGCTTACAGTTTTGAAGGAGTACCAGATTAACAAATTGAATAAAAACTTTGAGCTATTTTGGCTCAGTGAACCTCTAAAATCAGTTAAACAAAATATTTCATATCAGATGCACAATTACATCATGTGAACAACATATTCTGAAAGCTTGGTTGGATCTGACTTATAGTTGTAATGGAATTGCAGATTAACCAACAAAATGAACAAATGCTCTGTGAACCTCTAAAATCTGCAAAATCAAAATTTTATGTATCAGATGCACACCTAGATCAGGAGATAAATATATCCTGCAAGTGTGATAGAAAAATTGTATACAGTTTTGGAGGTGATGGAATTAGCATACGAGCTATTTTGGCTCAGTGAACCTCTAAATTCTGTAAAATCAACCTTTTAAGTATCAGGAGCACAACTAGACCAGGTAAACAACATATCCTGAAAGTTTGGTTGGAATCGGACTTGTAGTTTTTAGAAAGTTGCGAATTAAAAATAAACAACACACGACGCAGTACGACGCAGGACGACACAGTACAGTGCAGGATGACAGACGATGCAAAACGAAGGATAGTAATCCCTATGTGTTGACTCTGCTTATAGCAGGTTACACAAAAATTATCTGTGAATAAACAAATTATCTCCCTTACCTCTGTATTTTTGGCTTCCTGTTTCCATGGTGCTACTGAGCCAGGGATGGAGAAGTTTATAAGTTCTTCCTCAACTTGTAATTCAGAAACATAAGTAATTTTTATTAAGGCCACACATCCAGGAGGCAGATTTCCCACACTCACTGTAAACACATCCTGTAAAAATACATGTATAATTATACAAGCATTTTCTTTTGTTTTACAAGTTCTTGATAGGCCATTTAAATTTGCTTAGGAGATTAACATTTTCTTTTCATTGTTTACCAAAAATATCATCGGGTACAATTTCATGATTTTTTTTATAGAAAAAATTGTTGACCAATTTAGACATTTGAGGAGTTTGATGAACACTTATTAAATATATACATATGATGGATAAATAAATGTTCACATGAGTTATGCAGACAGAGCACAATCCATTTTTTTTCTGGAGAGCGGTTTAATTCAATGGCATGACACCTATAAAGCAGTAGGCAGATCATCTATCCTCTTCATTTGACAACTTTATCTAAGAATTAAATGCAATATTTTGTAGTTTTATTGGAGTGAAAAAGCATGGATAGTAGCACATTTTGAATGAAACACGCTAGCAATTCATGTGAAAAATGTACTACGATCCATGGTTTTACACGACAATAAAACTACACAACATTGCATCCAATACTTATAATTACATTCTGTAAATAGAAAACAAGTGTTGAAAATCGTGAATGATGCAACATTACTTTGACTAGATAACTCCCCCATCTTTGTTTACTTTTGTCATCGTCAAGGAGTCACATGCTATTGTAGTTTTACTGACTGATAAAACACAATGACGGAAATGATCGGAATGAAAGTACTATTGTTCGTTGGGAACCAATTCTTGTGGATTTCATGGTTGACTTCAGCCACGAATTTTGTAACCCAACGAAATACTAATTTCCCGTTGATTTGAACTGTGAAATATCTCAAACCACAAATTCAAGAACCCATGAACTTATGACTTGTTTGCAATCCACGAATATAAGTACTTTCACAGTACCATGATTTCCACACGAAGCAGAATGAATGTAATTATTGCAAACCTATGTGATGGTATTGGTAGATTTTGTTATTCATAAACTTCAGCATTTTTTATGTACGGGATACATTAATACTGAAGTTACTATTAATCTAGTTTCTGCAGATCCCCGTTTTGACAACTTTTGTCTCTTCAATGCAAATCAATTCTATTTGGAAAACCATAAACTGAAAGATGTATAGAAAGAATAATTTCTTGTTAATGCTACATATGTACTAAAGAATTTCCCGAATCATGATGTTCTCTCTGTACTTCATTATATATGAAATTTATAGTGATTATAAGCTTAAACCAATGATCTAGAAAGTTATTTGAAGATCTTCATCTTTACTGCTATATGTACAAGTCAAGATTAATGTGAAATGAGCATTACTGATGACCTTTACCTTGAAATAAAATTAGTGTTATTTTCTCTCCATGAATGGTGGTTAAGTTTATTTCCATACAATGTACATGACCTTTTTCATTTTTAAGAACATTGTTTATGTTCTTTATTATTTTTTGTACACTGGTATAAATCAATGAAAAGTATGACATACAGTATCAGATAATTTCTTATTTTTGTAAGTCAAACAAAGCCATTTTTTTGTACATCATACAATGACACCCCTCTTAAGACCCTCTCCATAGTTTTGTTTTACCATCTGTACCTTATAGTTATCTACTTCTTGTTTGCAAGAGATTTTTTTCCAATGACCTTGAAAGTGACAAAGGTTATATAAATAATATATATGTACATGGGGATTCACAATCTCCGTTTCCTCTTTTCGACGGGAATATTGAGCACGACACCTCCAATAAATACAGTCTTTTATTTCATTACATTGTATATTTGTTTGGTTACAATCATACCGGTGTTTCTTCATCCTGGTCCATTAGATAAGCTCCATGTCCCTCACTGATGGCCTTTTTATATTCCTGGTGTGCCGTTTCCTTCTCTTTCACTTCTCCAACAATATGTTTACCATTGATAAAGGCTTCAAACCCACACACAGCGGCCATGTCATCGAGAGGGAACACATACTTGGCTTCTAATGTAGATGTACTGGTGTTGTGATATTCTTGTAAAACTACAACCTGATACATTAATAAACAACTTTTTTTTAAAAATTCAAATACTTCCTAAAGGCAGCTACTTACAAGGGACATATACAATTTGGATGAAGTCAATATTATTACAAATATTATTTTGACACAAAGATGCCATCACTTCTTTTGAAGAAAAATCCATTCATTAACGATAAACATGTTAAATATAACAAAGCAATAAATATGATCTTAAATTTCAAATGCATCTTTTCCTGATAGATTTGGAAAATATTTACTATTTGGAACCAGAAAGTCTAGTATGAACTTTATTTCCTGCAAAATTTGCATTATTTTGAAATGATTTTGTTTGGAGAAATAACCGTGTATCGACAGTTTTGTTATTCTGGTACTAAAATTAACCTCTACATACCTTTGAAGCTAAATCCATTAGTTGAGCTTTAATGTAAACAGACTTCAGGACACATGACTCTCCAGATGTGGATACCAGGCCTGGCTCTACCTTTTCTAATGGGTCTTTAATCCCAGTTACATCTTTCAAGTCAACTGAAATATACAAAATCAACATGAAATATATATACATAAATGTAAAATTTCCATCAAATTTCATATGTCAAAGAAATGCACATCATACATGCATTTTCAAATGCTAATTTGTTTCAAACTTCCATTCTAAATGTTATCATGTCATAAATGTATAGTATAAAAGCAAAACAAATGCATATTTTTGGTGTGGAACTGTAGCTCTTATGGTCAGTGAAATTTTTTTTTTATAGCGCAAAGGATTGAGCTACAAATGTTCCCTAATTCAATACATGTACTTACAACTTTGCAACCTAAATCATCAAAAGTATCTGGAAATTTTTTTTTACAATCAGATGCCAAGTATGCATAGCAAAGTGTGTGTTTTGATTCCTTAAACATCTTTTTGAAACTTATTAAATTTCAAAACATCCAAAGTAGAAGTAAAAGAAACAGATAGGGACAAAAACTATGCATTTAAAAGTACTTCTTAATTTATAAACTTGATAGGTTTTACTATAGAGACTAAAATACAAGTAAGTGTATTAGTATCAAGCTTGTTTTAGAGCATAAACTACTGGACTAACAGTATCCTCTGGGACCTTGCGTTCAATAACAGTGATAGTTTTACAGAACATTTAATGGATGAAAATCACCTGTTTGTTCTTCATTTACTTCCTCCGTGTCCTCCTCTGACACAACATCAACCTGTAACGGAATCTTGGAGTCGCTAGAAAGTGAGAATTCCACCAGGTATTTAGTAACTTGCTGGTTTGTGTTATAGATAACATATTCGTCATCCTAAAAAAAATTTAAGCATTTTTTAATATTATCAGAGTGTTTCAACAATTGTTTAAGACATGTAGAGTTTTACAATAGGCAGTAAAATTTTCTGCAAGACAATTGCTGTACAAAACATTTTGACATTTTAAAGCTATTTTCAGCATTAAAATATAAGATATGAAATCTTAACAACTGCAGATAAATTGTAGATTTCTATCACATTCATATAAACCAAAACCTTTTTTCTAAATACTGATGAAATGTATAAATCAGGGATGATTGGTATTTTACACCACTGATCAATCTATCAGATCTATCCGTTAAAAACAATTCATAATACTAGAGGCTCAGAGACTTGAGTCTGTATCGCTCATCTGACTAAATACTTCTATGCAAAAATTATGTTTTTTACAAATGGGTCTAATGTTTAGCTATGTTCTTTTTTTTGTAATTTTAACCAAGGAACTACTTGATGCTTGATGTGATGTCTTGTTTTTGTTGACATGGATACATGCATGACGTCACACCATTCTTTTATCACCAGTGTGATGATACAACTTTTTGTATCATGCTAGTTCCACTTAGTAGTATATCTACCATATTTTTATGAAAACACTTGAAATGTTAGATAAGAACAGTTATCATTATTCCATTTACTCAGTCTAAAATACAGTGAAACAAATTTCATATAAATGTATATGATTATTATTGGATAATAAAATACCAAAAATTCTGACTGTTGATCATCTGTTGAGGCTACACCATGACAGCTGTCAAACCCCTCTGGAGGCCCCTGAAGATCTTTGTGGAATTCTGTAAAATCTTTACAGTAACCAAGGGCAACATTACTGACTAACATCATTCTGGTTCCCCTACACTTGCTTTGGTTTGAATATTTAATACTGGTGCTTAAAAAAATGTTGATGCATTAGATAGGGACAAAAACTATGCATTTAAAAGTACATTCTTAATTTATAAACTTTATAGGTTTTACTATAGAGACTAAAATACAAGTAAGTGTATTAGTATCAAGCTTGTTTTAGAGCATACAACTTTTAGGACTCACCACATCAATTCAAACAATTATTATTGTTGTATAAGGAGTAACTGGTAAGAAATGAGCCTAACTGCAAAATTGATCCAAAGTAACAAAATTGTTAAACGCAGGCGACCTCCATCACTGGTAAATCTGCCAATACTAAATCAAGGAGCTTGAAGTGATGTAATATCATAAAGAGACATGTAAATTGAGACCTATACACCAAACTCTATTTTAGAATGAATCTACCTATGTAGATGGAAAGAAGGGTAAATTCAAATGCTTGTAATTTTGAGCAGAAATTAAATATAATAGAGTGCAGTTTAAAAACAAAGAAAACTACAAGATGTGTTTTTGAAACTTCAACAGCAAGTTCTGACCTCTATGACCTTGACCTCTGACCAAGTCTTTTTTCTTTTTTTTTTTGCATAATAATGTTCCTCTCGAGCAGACCTATACAATTGCCAAGTAAGAAAAGTCACACTGTTCAAAAGTTATAGCAAAGGTTAAAGTTACATAGACAGGACAAAAACAATATGCACAAGAGCCTTGATCTGCGGGCATAAAAATAAATTTCCAAAATTATGATTACCTTGCAGAACTTGCAAAATATATACCATTACCCAGCATTCCTGTATCTGTCCGCGTTCCACCAAAATCATCAACAATTACTTTAGGAAGTAATAAACCTCTGAAATACAAATATGTAATAAGCACAAACTCATTAGACCTCTAAAAGATGAATATTTGCTTAATGAACAAGTGTGGACCCAAATTGATGTCTCGCCCGTCCCTACTTGGTTGCAAAACAGATGTGAAAACTCTAACTGACTAATTCAGAAAACTAAACATGTTGGCTGACAAAAGCAATAAAGCAAACTGTTATATGTAACCAAAAACCAAAATGCCAAATATCAGTGACCTACCACTGATATAGATACTAGAGAACCAAACATGTTCAATAGACCGTGAAAATGAGGTCAAGGGCTAAAGCCAAATAGCAGGATGTCATGTTCCATCTAAGACAAACCCACATACCAAATATTATTGACCATACATTAATAGATACTTGAAAACTCAACATGCTCACTGAACCGTGAAAATGAGGTCACAGACAAAAGCCATATAGCAGACTGTCATGTACTACCCAAGACCAACATATATGCCAAATATCATTGACCTATCACTTATAGTTACTGAGAAAATGACCTAATCACAAAATCTTAACATACTCACTAGACTGTGAAACTGAGGTCAAGGACAAAAGCCATATAGCATATTGTCATGTACTACCTAAGACCAACCTACACACCATATATCATTGACCAAACACTTACAGTTACTAAGAAACTAAACTAAGCACAAAAACTTAACATGTTCATTGGACTGTGAAATTGAGGTCACAGAAAAAAACCATATGCCAGACTGACATGTACTACTCAAGACCAACCTACATACCAAATATTATTGACCTACCAAGTATAGTTACTGAGAAATGGACTTAATCAGAGAAACTTAACGTGGTCACTAGACCATGAAATTGAGGTCAAGGAAAAAAGTCATATGCCAGACTGACATGCACGACTCAAGACCAACCTATATACCAAATATCATTGACCTACCACTTACAGTTATTGAGATATGGATCTAATCAGAGAAACTTAACATGGTCACAAGACCGTGAAATTGCGGTCAAGGACAAAAGTCATATGCAAGACTGACATGCACTACTCAAGACCAACCTACATACCAAATATTATTGACCTACCAGGTATAGTTAATGAGAAATGGACTTAATCAGAGAAACTTAACCTGGTCACTAGAACGTGAAATTGAGGTCAAGGACAAAAGTCATATGCCAGACACACATGTACTACTCAAGACCAACCTATATACCAAATATCATTGACCTACCACTTACAGTTGATATATGGATCTAATCAGAGAAACTTAACGTGGTCACTGGACCAAGGTCACATGATTTTATGTCCGTCAGGTAGCACTTGATTAGTACTACCACTGGACCAAATATGATGTTCCTACATCAAAGGGTTTTCAAAATATCTTGTATATAGTAAAAGTTAACGCCGTCACCGTCGCCGTCGCCATCATACTTTGCACGCCTATGTCTCGCTTCCCGCGACTTTCGTCGTGGGCGAGACAATAAACTGAAATTATTACATAAAATTTGTATAAAAATAGGATTTTTAATTTTCCATTGTTATAAAGTACATTAAAAGTGACTGAATGGTCAGTGTCAGGTGATAGTCACATGATTGATGGCCATTTAAGGTATTACCCACGCTTGGCACTTGAATAAAGTGTCACCTTTAATTATATTTTAGGGCCTCAATTAGGATTGGATATGGGATAGATGATATTACAATAAAACTAGAGGCTCACATGAGCCTGTATCGCTCACCTGGTGGCTGGTTTCATTCATTGTCACCAATAGACCACCCATTCATACTATAAATCAGTTCACCAGATGTTAAATTTTCATTCTTGGATGAGGTACAAACTAAAAATCACAAACTTTGGAAGGGATCACCCAAAGTCAATTGTAACAAAGTTTGGTTCCAATTGGCTCAGTAGGTTCACAGGAGAAGACATTTGAATGCATTTCACATAGAGTCCCTATGCTAAACTATGTTCCCTGCTGGCGGCCATCTTGAATGAGGTATGAACATAAAAATCACAAACTTTGAAGTTAAACATCTAAAGACTATTTTAACCAAATTTGGTTCCAATTGGCTCAATGGGTTCAGAGGAGAAGACATTTGAATGCATTTCCCATAGGGTCCCTATGTTAAACTGTGCTCCACGCTGGCAGCCATCTCGGAAAAATAAATGACGACAACACATGCCAAATTATATGTCGATTCAGAAATTGGAAAATCAAAAACTCAATTTACATGTCAAAAAGAAATTTGAAAAGATCGAACCAAAGAATTTTCAATACTGAAGATTTAACAACCAAAAGGAAAAAAATTATTAAACAGTTGTCGGAAGCTAAAATGAGAGGATTAGTTGACTTGTTTTGGACAAATGATGGCAGATTGTTCTTTCAGCGCTCTTCAGATAAAACACGGGTTTTGATTAAAGACTTGGATAATGTGCACCATTATATTCCAGAGTAATTAATTTGTTACATTTACATGAATTGTATGCACTCTTATTGAACTTTTCGTTATTCACTTTTGTTTGTTATGTTTGTTTTTTT
>MJUU01012269.1:34330-45642 GCA_002080025.1 Modiolus philippinarum | reverse complement strand
CCAATATCAGCGCGAGGGCCTCTGGCCCTCGCGCTGATATTGGTAACTCGGGATGATACGGCATGTGATACGGATTTTGCCATGTATTATTCCGTATTTATAAATACCTGATACCAGAAATACATTTTTTGGTATCAGAAAATCTTTTTTTTTTTCCCCTTTTTTTTTTTGGATATCAGAAAATGCAATTTTTTGTTGTCTAGATTCGACTTTTAATATTTTGAATTCGGATTTTTTTTTAATCAAAGAAATATCTGATAGTAAAAATATTTTTTGATATCGGAAAATCTGTATTTCTGATATGAAAATCGAATTTTTGATACCAGAAATTTCATTTTTTGATATCACAGATAGTTTTGTTTTTTATATAAAAAATTCATTTTTTATGTCATACTGAATTTTTGATATTAGAAAATATTTTTTTGATATTAGAAAATATTTTTTGATATCAAAAAATGGAATTTCTGATAAAAGAAATAGAAATAATAATAAATTTATATTAAGCAAAAAGTTTTAATGTTAATACCAAATGACAATTTAATCAACAAGATTTAAACACTATACTTTGTATTGTAATGATATGTAACCTTCGCATCAATAAAATGTTTCAAATTCTATTTGTTTTTTACGTTACCTCCGCCCGAGTACTTTATTGTCTTAAATATGTAACCTTGTCATTAATAAATGTGTCAAATTTGTCTTTTCCTTCTTTATGTTATCTCGAGTAACTTTCAAGTCATTTTATTTGTGTCTTTAGCTACTAGATTGTGATCGGCTAAATGTTTAAGGCCAGGGACTTATGTCACTTCGATAAAAACTAAATTAACCTGGACATACGTACGGAGCTAGTAGTAAATTAAAAGTCGCGTAGTTTCGTATTTTAATAAGTTGAATTAAACCGAAAGCATGATTAAATTGTTTTACATTTTTGTACGTCATTTTTTAAAAATAAACAAATGAAGAAGAAATGAAAACCCAGAAACACTGTATCAAAACACTATATCAAGCCATTTTTGTCTTTTAAAACTTCCGTAACAGACTTCAACCCATCATCAATGAAAATATCGCCATCGGTCTTCATGCTCTGAACAAATGCCAAAAAATTATTACTAATCTTACTAAAATACAACAGGTACATAGTATGGACATTGAATTTAACATAAAATGTTAAATGGATGCTATAGGACCAATAAAAAATGAGTGTTGCAATGTACGGATGATGCGTGTAACATGACGAACGTATGTCAACACACTCGAAATAAACACTTACTTCAAGCCCTAAAAAATGCCTATAAAATTACAAATCTTATTTTTAAAAGCCAACAGGTACACAGTAGGGACATATTAGATTAAAGAAAAAATGTAAAATAGATGCTATAGGACCAGTAAAAAATGAGTGTTGTAATGCAAGGGTGATGCATATGGCATGAATGTTGTCAACACATTTGAAATAAACACAAACTTATAGCCCTGAAAAAGATGCCTAAAATATTAACAATCCCATAAAAAAGCAACAAGTACTTAGTAGGGTCATTGATTTTTAGAAAATATGTTAAATTAATGCTTTATGAACAGGCAAAATTAAGTGATGAAAGGTTCAAGCAATGCATGTAGAACGGGTTTTGCAACAAAACGATCCTGATATGAAGAACACCTCAGCTTTTAGACTATTATACCCGTATATGGCCATTTACACACTCAAAATCGAATTATTTACAACTCTTAGTTTATGTGCTATATTTAGGAACTATGGTTTACTGTATACCTGTTTTTATATTCCAAAAATCACCGAAATCGTAATTCGAAATTGAACCCACGCTATCTCGATGGCGCCAATAATTACCGGTCCGGATACGGATACGAATTTATTCAGGACCGTCCGAGTTCAATATGACAATTTACATAAACGTAACTAGAAGTGTCTTATCCCTGTAATGTATAGTCCCTGATAGGCCTAGCGTAGAGTTACCTTTTATCCCTTTGTGGAGCTTATTTCATCCATTACGATTTCCAAATGTTTTGATTTGATCTGCCCTGAAGAGACATAAGTTGTCGAAATTCGCATATGCAGAAACTATATTAACAGTTACTTCGGTATTTTGTTAGTTTTTACCACTGGGCTGATACGACTGCTGGTGGACTGTAAGTCCCCGAGGGTATTCACCAACCCTGTAGCCAGTTATCCGTAGCTGGCCGGAAAACAGATTTCATTTTAAAACTTGCAATATCTTAATTCAAGGAAATTTTGTTAAAACCTAAGCAGTATCTCCCTCAGACAAAGCTCTGTCCTGAGATGATTTTGGCATTCCTTTTTAGATCTTATTGGTAATTTGTTCCCTATCAGCTTTAAGAAATGTTTCAGATGTTAGAATTTCCAAATGTGTAGATTTGATCTGCACTGAAGAGACATAAGTTGTCGAAATGCACATATGCAGAAATTAAATTCATGGTTTTTACCCACAATGGAATAAAATGTACTCACTTTTTAATCACTCTTGGTTCTGTCAAACTATGTGGACGGTATGTTAGATTTATCCTGCCAGTGAAATATTAGCTAATAGTGATGGATTTAGATAAGCAACAATTGGTGTTTGGAAATCACCCTAAATTGACCAAATGACGAAATTTTCACTAGACCTACTAGCTTTCTCAACGTCTCTCGATAAGTGATCGTAAAAAATTATTTACATACATCAAACGTCAAAGATATTTTACCTGGACACAATATTACAATTTTTACACAAAGATATTTTTGTACCAGACTTGTGAATGATAAATTAAGAAAATGGGTAGGGGCGGGAAATTAGCCCCGCTAAACACTATATGTACAAACACCACTTCTTTAATAAATATATAAACAAATCCTGTGAAAATGAATACTTAAATAAACGGAATGAAAAACAAATTACTACGATTTCTTGTTAATGCCATCCGGATGTAATGCACATAACTCTCTGATCCAGAAGCTTTCTCTCGATTGTCTCTGTTTATCGCTCCAACCCCGCACATGATCAATGATGGTCACTTTTGATCTNGCAAAATCATCCAAAGAATGCCCAGGTAATTTGAAATGTTGACTGACAGGCAGAAATGGTTTTTTGGTGAGGTCACTGCGGTGTCCATTCATTCTTTTGTTGAACGGTTGGACACTTTCACCCACATACTGTAGACCACAGACCTGGCAGTCAATGAGGTATACGACATTAGGTGTCTTACAATTTACATTGCAGAACACCTTGTATACCTTACTTGTTTTTTTGCTACTAAATGTTTGTGTTTTTTGTATTTGCTGACAACACTTGCACCTTCTGTCATCACAAGGTTTTCATTGGCCAAGTGATGACGAGTTTTGCGGAAGTTTTGCTCGGACCAAAGTATCTTTAATGCTTTTTGGTCGTCTAAAAGCAATGATAGGAGGCTCAGGGAACATTTTCGATAGTTTTTTGCAGCGAAGGATGATACGTGATGACCAAGGGAATTCTTTTATTTACCTTCTTATCTTTGTATTGAAGGAATTCGTCTCTGGTGACCTGGCATGCTCTATTGAACCCTTTTTGTATGACTTTGTCAGAGTACCCTCTTGATTTTAGATGGTGCCTTAAGTCCCCAAGTCTTTGTTTAGTGGTGTTATCAGATGAACAAATGCGTTTTACTCTGATGGCTTGGCTATATGGTATGCTATTAAAACAGTGTTTAGGGTGGCAACTTGATGGAGACAGATATTGATGTTAGTCTGTCGGTTTTGAATACATGTCCGTTGAAATTAATCCCCCTTTGATTGTGGTGGTAGTGTCAAGAAAGGATATTTTAGATTTTGACACTTCATGGGTAAATTTGATAGAGGGGTGAATAGAATTGGCATGAATAAAAAACTCGTCTAGTTCCTTCTCGGTATGTGTCCATTTCATATCAACATCGTCAATAAATCGGAACCAAGATAGTGGCTTTTTAGGTGTGGTTAAAAGCAGCTTTTTTTCAATACTACCCATAAAAATGTTGGCAACTAGCAAGACAAAACTTAAAGCCAAACAATAAGAATAATTAAGCTGTAATATAAAAATTCAACCAATGACACTACTTACAGACTTATGTTTATATAATTTACAAGAATTAGGTGAAATTGTCAATAAAAACGGTGTTCAATAAATGTTCACATGTTAATATCATGTGTGTTCATTGTGGTTAAAATCTCTTTTTATCAAAAAAAAAAAAAAATAACGTATGCGTGATGGTTTGAAACTGTTTTATGAGACACGTCACAAGGGTTGTACAGCTAACGAATAGAGAAAACATTTGTCAAAGAGGTTTTATGTATTTTAACATTTTTATGACTGTATTTTTCAAGGGAGACCTGCTATGCCAGACAACATTCCAAGATGGGTACCAGAATCTGGGATAGAGGAGGGAACAGATGTGACATTTACCTGTACAGGTAATGTAGGTAAACCTGCAGGTAAATTTAAATGGACCAAGTTTAGAGGATCTACTCCATCAGAATATCCTGGTGCTACAACTACTGCTGTAGAAATGCCTGGTACCTGTACATTTAATGGAACAAGTACTCTAACAATACGTCTAACAGCAGAGGACAATAATGCGGTAGTAAGGTGTACCGTAGACCAGGAGTTAGCTACCACAGATATGTATAGAGAGAATCAACCTGACAGTTTAGTGGTGTTTTGTAAGTATACAATTTATATGTGTATAGGATATAGGTGTTTTTTAGTACTCATTACTTATTTGAATACTGAATATTCCTATATATTATATGCTGACTTTAAATTGTTACTGACTACAAATCTAACAGTATGACTTCAGTTTGTACTCCTCCCCTCCTTTTAATGACAGCACTCAGTTTTAGTGTTCCTTAAATTGGAATTTTATTATTAATTCAGCATTGAACATCAAGACAATTAAGCAATGCACTATTCTCTCATTCTATGGTATCATTTTGCGTCTCTCATGATCAATTCATTTGTTCAGAAAGCTGACTGAAATTTGATTTGTAATGTTCTGCATATAAAAATCATAAGGGGTTTTTATCATGCCTTCACGAAGTGTACGGTGCGAAAGACCTGTCAGTAATAAGTAAAAAGGGAAAACATAGGCTTATTAGTAATGTATAAATCATTTAAAATTGCTTCCATAAGAAATGTAGATACTTATGATAAATTTTATATACCTTAGATCAAGTAAGGAATGTACAGATTACAAAATCACCAAACCTACCAAACTTTGCTGAAGGAGCATCAGACATAATCCTGACATGCTTTGCCCAGGGAAACCCAGCACCGACTTATACCTGGCATAGAGATACGGATGCATATACAACATTAGCTACAGGAAATGTATTTACGCTACAGACTAGGGATGTGATCGTCAACAATACAGGGAACTATGTCTGTGTGGCCCATAGTACTTTTAATGGGAAAGATCATGACCTGCAGGCATCAGAATATATTCAGATAGGTCAGTATGAGTTATGGTTCATGTCCTACGCAATTCAGTCAACTATGTCCCGCACATAATAGTTGTATGGGTTTCCAAATGTTTCGATTTGATCCCCACTGAGGAGACGTAAGTTGTCGAAATGGGCATATTCAGAAAGTAAATTTACAGCTTAGCGGGCACCTGATTTCAAAAAATGTTAAAGTGGTCTTCTGGAATCTCGAAAAATTTCTGTTGATTTATACATCCCTTTAAAAATTGGGAAATCAAAAAGTACCCCATTCTGGACAATCGGTGACAATGTTTCCAGCAATTTAAGTTATTTTGTGTCAAATTTACTACCGATTTTTAAACTTTTATTTATCTAATTAGCTGTAAAATTACCCATTGGTGTCTCTGATAAGAAGGGTCCTGTCAAATGCTGGCAACAGTTACCTTCTGGCATAAGGATGACACTTTGTTTGGCCTTTTCTGCCACGAATATACACATTATGAGATAAAATATTAAACTTGCATATAAGTAACTAAAGCGGGAAGTCGATCAATTCAATAAAATTTATATTGGCGCATTTGAATTAATTAATCCTGTATATATATTGTCGTGCCAAGCCTCCATTTTCATTTTTGATAAATTACTTATTTTACTTATTGAACGATACGTTTGTCTAGAAATAATTTTCTGAGATATGGATTACTTGTACATGAGATTATATCTCATGCGTAAACTTTGTTTATAACTATTATCTAAATGTATGTAAATTCTAATATCTAAGGTTAAACTCCCTCAATCATAGTTTTGTCCATAGCTATATTTGATTTAGAATAAAAGGATAACATTACAATGGCCGAAAAACATACCACAATGTTCCAAGGAACTGCACAAGAAAAAAAACATAATAAAAACAAAAGACAAACATAAACAACGATAAGAACTCGAGACAGGCGGACTTGGTATCGGCACTAGCAAAAGCCAGCATTTGGGTTAAACCGGTTTATGGGTACAACCATCCCCTTTGTCGCCCCCGTTAAATATTCGGATTTCGTTATGTTTTATGTATCATAAAAATTTTTTATACGACCGCAAAAATTTTGCGGTCGTATTATGGTATGGCGCAGTCGTCGGCGTCGGCGTCTGCGTCGGCGTCGGCGTCGGCGTCTGTGGCCAGCATAAGTTTGTTTCTAGTGGACGGATCATCTTCAAATTTCAGTATGTGGTTTCTTGGCATAATCCCGGGTTTTTATTTCGGGTTTGTGGCCCCACCTGTTTAAGAAAAAGGGGCCAAAAGGGGTTAAATTAGGTGTTTTCACATATTTGACTGTAGAATCTTTATTATTTATCGGATTTTGATGGGGTTTCTTTCAGTAACGTCCTTAGAAAATTTCCAATCTGAAGTATATATGCAACGGATTTCACGTGGTATGTACCGTTCACGAGATAAATGGGGCCCAAAAGAAAAGAATTTCAAAAATTTATTTTTTTTTCATTTTTAGTCCGATTTTGATGCAATGTCTTCCAAAGGATTCCTTATGAAAAATTAACATAGCGCTCTACTATTAGATTTTTGGTAACTTGTTTCCTTACCCAGCTGTGAGGGGCCAAAGGGGGCCAAAATCATAAATTTACAGATCACCTAATTTTTTTATTTTTCATCGGATTTCGATGGGATTTTTTTCTTCGGATTCCTCTTGATGTAAGCTTTCAGTAATATGTCAACGGATTTGCGCAGCTCTTACCGTTTCCGAGCTATAAGGGTTCAAAGGGGCCACAACTTCAAATTTGCAAATTGCCTGAAATTTTTTTTTCATCGGATTTCGATGGGTTTTTTTCTTTGGATTCCTCTTGATATAAGCTTCCAGCAGTATGTCAATAGATAGGGCGTAGCTCTTACCGTTTCTGAGCTATAAATGGTCAAAGAGGAATCATAAGGAGTCATAAGGGTTAATTTTTATTTTCCCTAGTTTGTGTCCAGCTAATTACTGGGTCAATCTCCTTATTGCGTCCTTCTAATTATTGTGTCAAGCCCTTTCGTTTGTCCATACTCGCTTAAATTACACTTTTTCAAATTTCAGTGGACGACATGCTGCGGTCGAATCATGCTGCGCTCGACGTAGCCCTATATTGAACTTATGGATTCCCTATTTTTGACCTCTAGTGCTGTTGATGAGAAATTAATTTCCGACATGGCCATATAGGTCATTAACATTTATTGCAGTTGGAGGTAACATATGTGTAACGGTTTCATGTTTATTTACTCCATCCTGTCATACAATATGAAATATCAAATGCCATATTGTGAATATAGAAAACAAAGTAAAGATGATCACCTTTTTATATAATACGTACGATTTAAATGACCGGAATTAAATAGTTCTTTCATGAAATTGACTTTCTTTATGTATTTCTAATTTGAAGGTCTTGCCGTTTTTCAGTATATTTAGTATATCATGCTTGTTGGCTGAATTCAGCAGCAACTTCAAATCATGTGATGCTCTGCACATGTCATTGAACCAACCAAAAATATGAAATAAATCACGGATGGTGGATCTATCTATATATAAATAGTTTATCATGCATATTGTATGAAGACTTTAGAATCAATTCTCCACCAACTTTTGAGTAGTACCAAAATGAGAGTTCTACCACAATCATGCAGAATCCTGCATAAAAATCCCTACCTCGAGGGCAAAAATGCAAACGGGCGGTATTCCTATTGATCATAGGGTAAATACAAGAATTATGTCTTTCGTACACAATGGATTCGTCGAAATCTCCCAAGATGGGGTTGATGACTTCATCAGCGAAGATGCCTTCCAGGAAAAGATGAAGGATCAGAATCGGGAATCCACCACATGGAAGGATTTACCTACTGGAGTGATCTATAAGATCTTGGAGGTGGTAGAAGTGGATGGAAAATTCGGTAAAAGCAGGATTCTCACTCTGAAAAATCGAGAAGGAGAAATCACCAGAGTATGGGCCTGCCCCACGCTCAACAAAGAAAAGGGTCCTTTGCATGGAGCTTACGTTCGGAACACCGGATACAAGCTGAGCAAGAAATCCAATCGACAATACCTCTCCTACGATCTGGTAAGGAAGTAAAAAAAAACAGAGGGCTTGGGGGGGGGAGGGTAAGGACACAAAATTTCCCAATCCAAAACGGAATGGGAATTTTTTTTTTTTTTTGGTCACTTAGCACTTTGATATGGAGGGTTCGGGAATGAGCGGGGAGCGAGGCGTAGCCGAGCGAGGCGCGAATGGAAGAACCCTCCCTACGGCGCATGCGCATTCAATTCTTCACTAATTGGGACAGAAGGTTGACGCAACTGATCCTTCTCATTGTAATAATTTTTCAGGCAGAAGACAGGCGCACCATCTTCACCCGGGAGCTGAGACTGATAAAATCTTGCCAAGCGGAGAGTATCGCGATGCTTCTTCTTCTTCTTAACGATTCGCTTGGCGATCAGCGAGAGCACTAGGGTGGTCGTCGCACTCATGCAAGCGAGGGATCCAAGGGGGAGGGAGGCCACAGCACCAATCCCAGTAAAAGCCGACCCCATGGTGCCACTGGTAAGCAATAGACTGCTGGTGGAGGCTGCAGCTTGGATAGTGGAGACCACCTTATCCAGTCGCTTATAGTTGTGAAGCATGCGGGCATATTTCTGAACCTCGGAATCTAGGAAATTCTCAAGTCTACCATCTACTTCATCGACCATTTATCTAAGGGCCCTAGAGAAGCATACCTAGCAGGCGGGTACTCTTGAAGGGGCTATTGGGGCCAAGAATCAATCCACTACCATCGTAGAGCCGACTTCCACTCTTCAAGTACAATCCATCACAGTACGTATTGGGCAAAGTACCTGGGCTGAGATGCAGACCACGACCCTGAGGTTTCACGCAGCATACTGTCCCACCCTTCTTGAGATATAATCCAGATCCCACGGCTTTTTGGATGGCTGCACTACCCAAGCCGCTCAAGGCACCCACACCCAAAGCAGGCAGCACGGTTTTGGCTAGCACAAGAAGCGCAGCAGAGGCGAGACCTGCAAGCATGGGAAGAAATCCACCTTCCTTTACGTTATACCTCACCTGCTTCGGACTCATCTCCAAGACCATACCACCCTTACCGCTCTGCAAGAGCTTGGTGATGCGCTGGATCTGCCGATGAGTCAGGAACATCTTTCGCCCAGCAGATAGGTTGGCATGCTGCAATCGGACGCTCACGGGGCAACCTTTCTTTGCTGCACGCTGAATCTTCTCTGCCTGACCCTTCGCCAAGTTGAGACCATACTCTTGATAATCCATTTATTAATACCTCACGCAGATGAAAGCGAATGGTGAGATGCTCTCCTCGCAGATCGATGGGGCGACCGTCTTGATCGGTCAGGTAGGTTTGCATCTGATTGATGGTCTTCAGGGTCATGGGTAAGTAGATCAGATTCTTAGGGGTCTGGATGATCTTCATGCCTGGATCGACCCCAGGAAAGAAACTATAGACGGTTGACTGCTGGGTGCCATTGACGTAGCTGCCTTGGATGATATCACTATTCACGAGGATGCTATTGATGCTGATGATATCGACGATATGCTCACCCTCTACGTATCCATTCGTACGTCGGTCATAGGTATATGTTCGGGGATCGAATCCCAGCACCGTATTCAGGCTATTGGGCACATCGAAATCCACTTGGTAGCTTCTGGCGAGGGTGAGCGTCGCTCTCAGAGTCGCGCGATTGGCATCGAAAAGGATCTTAGCCTTGTGCTTGCTGAGCTTCATTTGTCGCTGGATCTCGTCATTGATATCGTCGATGCCATAGGAGCCAGTGCTCAGGGTGATGGGAAACCAGTGTGCACCTTCGTCTGGGGAATAGCGGAAGGAATTACTTCCAGCATGGATATTGGGGATGGAGTAGTATGTCTCCAGATTCATGAGGGTCATCTGGTAAGATTTCTCCTCGCGCAGTCGGAGGGTTGGGTTGAAGCGGGTCAATATCTGACTATCGTCCCCGGAGACGATGAAGAAGAACCCATGCTTGGGCTCGGTATTGGTGGCGATTTTTCGCAAAAGTGAATCGTCCATTTATTTACAGGTGGTGACGTAGAAAGCGGATACCAGTCTCTGCTTCCAATCTTCCAGACCGTCATAGTGCTTCTGGAGGTTTTTAGCTTTCACCAGGATGGTGAAGACTTCGGCGGGTCGGATGGCAAACAGTAGCTGAATATGAATTTTGTCCATTTATTAACTGCAGAGCTCAGCTTTAGAAGACCACGCTCATCTTCTGACCATCGGATTCGAATTGGAGGATGCGATCAGAGATGACCAAATCGTAGGCTTGGGTATTGGCAGCAACGTTCTGATCGAATCTGACCTTGATATAAACGTCAATCGTTGAATTCTTGAGGCGCTCGCTCTGCTTGGAGACGTCGAATACGGAGAGGGGATTGAGATCCGTAAAGTTGGCAGGAGTGATGGCCGGATTGCTCACCAGGTGATCCATGTTGAAGAATTTCCCACGGAAATCGGCAGCCTCCTTATAGAGCCTGGAGACCTTCTGATTCGTGAAGGAAGCACAATGACCCACGGCAAGATATCTCTGGGAATTCAAAGTGACCCAGATATCATTCACGCGACAATGATCGAAGATGGCAGGGTTGGCTTCTTGATCGTTACTCTTATCGGTCTGGAAGGCGATGATCACCCATCGGGGTCTTTCGGGGCTGTTTCGGGAGGAAAGGCGCCAGTTGAATTCACGACTTTCGGGGACGCCGATCGAATCGCACTGCCTCATGCGGAATCCAATATTTAGCTTCACTTTGCTCTCGATGGTCTTATAGAGCTTCAGCTTCTGCTCGTCGGAAGGCATCACGT
>MJUU01012269.1:3567-30116 GCA_002080025.1 Modiolus philippinarum | reverse complement strand
CAGTCCGATTTTCCGATGATCAGACCTCGGACGGATCGCTGCGGGAGGAGAAAGTGATCATGCCTACCGGTGGTAGGCTCATCGTAGGTAAGGTCTTCAACGTCCATTTATCTATATAAAATGACAATCTTCTGCTTGAAATGCAAGAAGACGGAGATGAAAGGCTTGAGCGAGGTGGTGGCAAGCAATGGGAGGCTGCGGAAGGTCGGAACCTGTGCCGTCTGCGGCTCCCAGAAATCCCAATTTATAGGGCCGGGCTCTGGAATAAGATGCTCAATCGCATGCCCGTGGAGATGCATTTACCAGGGCATAATTTCACCGGACCCGGGACCAAGCTTCATAAGCGTCTGAAGGCAGACGGCACCCCAAAGCCCTGGTCCATACCCATCAATCGCGTGGATAAGGCCTCCTATCATCACGATCTCTGCTATGCTCAGCATCAGGATACGGCCGCCCGCAATTCCATCTGCGATAAGACCATGCTCAAGGAGCTGGACGGCACTCAGCAGCCCACGGCCCGCGAGTGTATGGATCGAAGTATCGTCAGACCTATCATCGACACCAAGGCACGATTTTGGCTGGGATCAAGAAGAAAAAAAAGTGCGCTGGTCCGACCAGCTAGTCGAAGAGCTCCATAAGCCCGTCCGTCGAAAGTTCGAAAAGAGGTGCGTGGTGGTAGGTGGGGTGGATGAGACCTTGGCAGCCGATCTCGTGGATATGAGCGCCTTCGTCCGCGATAATCGAGGCTTCAAATACCTCTCGAGCATCATCGACGTCTTCTCCAAGTATGGTTGGCTGGTACCGCTCAAGGATCAGAAAGGTGCGACGGTGCGCGATGCCTTCCGGACCGTCTTCAAGGATCGCACCCCGCAGAAGCTATGGACTGATAAGGGCTCTGAATTTTATAATCGGGAGGTGAAAGATCTGCTCCGGAAGCATGAGATCGATCTCTACACTTCGGAGAATGAGGAGAAATCGAGCATGGTGGAGCGTGGGAATCGTACCATGAAGGAGAAGATGTTCAAGTACTTCTCGGCCAATAGCACGCGCACCTACCTTCCCATCTTGGAGGATCTCGTCCGCCAGTATAATACCAACAAGCATCGATCAATCAAGATGACTCCCACCGATGCCAGCAAGAAATAGCACGAGGCTAAGGTCTTTTGGAATCTTTACGGAGATTTCCCACCCATGAAGCCTCATCGATTCGACGTCGGCGATAAAGTCCGGATCACCAAGAAGAAGCGCACTTTCGAGAAAGGATATACTCCGCGCTGGACTGAGGAAGTCTTCATTATCTTTCAGACCCTAGCGACGCAGCCACCGACCTATCGCCTCAAGGATTTTCACGATGAGGAGATCCAGGGATCCTTCTACGAGCAGGAGCTGCAGCGCACCGATCAGGAAGTCTATCGCATCGAAGATATCCTACGGCGGCGAACCAGGGATGGAGTGAAGGAAATCTTCGTGAAGTGGTTGGGATATCCTAAGTCTTTCAATGCATGGGTCAAAGAGTCCGACTGGCAATAACCAGTAGTCTTTCCGGTCCCTCGAAAGAGAGAGACCAGAAAGGCTGTGAAGCTATCCGTGGTGAGACGTGATCTTTTTATCCATGGCTTCAATCCTTCCTTGCATCGCAATGACCGCCTCCTGCCAATTTTTAGCATACCATCCCTTGGTGACCGGTTCCTCTGCTCGGATCCCTTCTGGCAGATTGTGGATCGCATGCCCTTGCATATCGATATCCCCTTCCATCTTACCACATGCCATGGGTAGGCACTTTGCCATATATTTCTCAATGCGATCGAAGCGTTTCTTTCTTCCTCGAGAGCTTTCTGGGTAGCACCAAGCTCAGCCTCTAGGTCATCGATACTTTTCATACTTTCTTTCAGCTGCTTAGTGACCCAGCGCTTCGTCACGGCGTCCGAGCTATCCCGCGGTAATCCAAGACTGGTGATGCGATGATCGCTCATATTGAGATCCTGAAGCATCCGCCATACTGGCATGCGCTTCCTCGAGTGAGATCCAAACTTATCCATTTATCTATAGGTCGAAGATAACCTCCTCGAGCGTTCGACCTTCCGAAAGAAGCTTCAAGACGTGCAAGCAAAAGTGCCCACAGACCACGTCGCAACGACGCTGAAGCTCATCGGTATTATATCGAATCTCCGGTCTCAGATAGTCGACGATCTCGTTGGGTGGGGGTAGACCATAAGGATCGAAGTAGACTTTGACTCCTCCATGCTAGTGCCAGCACGTCCAGTGCGTGCCAGGGCCGTCGCGATCGTCGTGATTCAGGATGCCACATTCGATGGGGCGTGGGGTGTATGGTAAGGCATTGCGCATGAATACCCCTCCAAACCTTGATTCGAGTGGGGTTGGTGGGGGAGGAGGATATCGTGCATTCGTATGCTGCTCATTTATCTAAGTATGGTTTGTCTGGATGAGCATCTGCATCCGTCAGAGGCTGCAAAACGAGAGGGAGATGGGGCGTACGGACCACTCAGAGTCTGTCTTCTTCTTCTCCAAGCGAGCCCTGAGAGCGCATCGTTTCTCATAGAGAGCCATCTTCTGCTTACATTCATTCAGATATTCCAACCCCCTGTGGTCATGTCTGATGGAGCTTCCAGGATTGCATGAGCGTCTACTTTCACCCATTTATATATATGATTAGCGATGCGGTGGGGCATAAGCCTGCTTAGGAGGGATTGGCATCCGCACCTTCAGAGCCTACTAAGGAGGGATGGGCACCCGCACCCGTCAGAGCCTTAATTGTGAGCTTCTACGATTCGATAGTGTCCGTGGGCAAGGGTGATGATGCCGTCGGGGAGAATGTGACGCTTGTCGTCTTTGGCAGAGAGTGCGATCGTGTTGATCTGCTCAGCGTAGATCTGATGGAGATTGCTCCGGAGGATATTCATCGGTCGATGGATCTCTTGCTGAGTGGTGAGGCATCGCTTGTAGTCCTCGAAGGCGATGCTGCGCTTGATGACGCTCTTGGTGACTCCCTTCGCCTTCTTGGTGATCTCACCATCATCCACCTTGAAAGCGTATAGCTTCGCTCGAAGCCTAACGAATTCGGTCATAGCCTTGCCAGCGCACTCGTCCTTGAATTTTCCGAGGATCTTCTTATTCACGCCAGTGGGGATGCCAGAGGAATGCTCGTCTGGGTAGTTGGACGTGTCGAATTTTTCCTGGACGTGTGGAGCGATATCCTGGTAGAAGTCATCGGTCTGGATCTCATAGGCCAAGCTGTCTGTGTCGGTGAAAAGAAGTCGAGCCTTATCGTCGTACATCTTCCTCATGAATCCATAGTGGAAATCATACATGAGAAAGCTTCGAAGTATCCAAGATGCAGGCTCTTAGGTAGACTGGCTTATCGAATTTCAGCTCGGTCTTCTTCATATGTACGGCTGCTAAATTCTCGGTGAAGACCACCCGACGTTCGAAATTGGGCTTGGCCACGAGCCTCAAGGCCTGCTTTTCGGTGGTGACCAGTCTGACGTCCACACGCTTCCGGATATTCTCCATGGTCTTGCCGAAGACCGAATTATTCATGAGCTTGAAGAAATCCTTCTCGGAGTCGGTCTTGGCCTTGGCGTGGAGAGCAGTATTTAGGTCGATATATTTCTTGAGCCATGGGATTGTCTGAACCTGATGATCCGATGGACTTTGGTGAGCTCCATTCCCCTCTCCCGATACATCTTCAGATTTCGATAGTGGAGGACGTATTTTTCACGCTTGCCTAGATGAGGCACCAGCTTTCGGACTTTGTCGATCTCTACGGTCTCGGGCGCGAGAGGGTAGTCGTTGTGGGCGTCGTGAAGATCCTGAGGATATTCGAGATCGCATTCTACCATGGCCCCATATTCGTGATCGTCAGGATAGCTGAGAATCTCATCGATCTCCTCAGGCTCCACCCGTTCGAAATCTCCTGTTGGGAGAGGCTGTGACATCGCCCATCCGTAAAGATTATTGGCGTCGAGGTAGGTGAGATGCTTGGTGGGCTGAGAGGCGTCGTAAGTGCTCATGTAGGGATTATTGGCCTGAGCGTGACGATCAGAGATCATGACGACCCTTCCTCTGGTGCCCCTCTCGAACATTAGCAGCATGTCCGGATCGGAGAGAAGCTCCAATCTTTGCCCACATATTTTGAGGGCAGCGTCGTAGGACAATCCGGGCGATGTGAAGTAGTGGGCAGGATCTAGCCCATAGTGAGTCTGGCAGATATCCCTGAAATTCTCGAAGATGTCGGTGAGCAGCAAGACGTCAGTTTCTAGGTAGAGATTGTGATAATCTCGTAGGGTCTTGCATTCAAAGGTCTCCCAGACCTTCTGAGCGTGCGCGTAGTCTTCGTCGGTGATGCTCTCCCCGGAAAGTGTGCTGTAAAAGGCTTCTTTGGGTGGGAGCTGAGTCTCTTCCAGCTTAGCCTCCCCATCCATATAATCGTAGGGAAATATCCCCTTTCGAATCATCAGCTCGTGGTGATCGCCAAATCTTGCCTTCACGGTCTTGAATTGGTCGGGGTGAGATTCTTGGCTAGCTTATCCAGCGGGTTGAGCGTGAAGCGTAGCGAATCAACGAATCTCATTTCCAGATCTCCCACCTTCTTGGAGAAGCTGATATATTTCTCATCAGTATTGGGGATGCACTTGATCTTACCCTCAGAGAATCCAAGCTCCTTGACGAAGATGTGGGAATCATACCCACTCAAATTCTGGAAGTCCTCATTGAATTCGTTGTGTGCTGCGCCTCGATATTTCCCAGTAAGATGGTCGTGGTCTCGAACCTTATCCAATCCCAATTCACCCCCGCAAATGTGCCAATGCGTGCTTTCTTCGAAGCTCTCCTTGTCCTCATCGGTCATCACCATGGGCTTATTCTCCTTGTATAGCTTACCAATGGTCTGCACTTCCTCCTCCATATACTCCACGAATTTCTTGGCTGCATCCTCACCGCAATAGATGACCCGATCTTTGTAGTCCCCGTGAGCATATTTCACGTAATAGCAGAAGCCTGATGGTCGCTGAAGCTGGTAGGCCTTCGTGTAGGAGTGGGATGGATCTGGCTGGCAGGAATCGAGCTTCTCCGTTAAGCACTCGAAATCCGCGTAAATCGCGAAGGGGACTCTCATCATCTTTTTTGTGATTGCAGAAGGCTATGGCGGTCCCTTCTTCTGGCATCTCAATCCTGACGGCCTCTTTCTGACTGCAATATTCCATCATCGAGGAGATCCTGCCTTGTAAAATGGTTGAAGCATCTGCGGCAAAAGTAAGCTTGCCCATTATGATTCGTAAGCTGAGAGCTCAGAAGTCGAGAGAGGCTCTTGATCCAGCAGTAATGCTGCTTGTCTTTGTGGGTCAGGAAGAGGAGATCTACGTGAGTGGGAACCGTATTCTTCGATATCCTGAGGGGATCGATCTGAATATCCTCTTCCCCATCTTCACCCTTTTTACGCCGTTGAAGTCATAGACATTGACGTTGATGGTGGGATTCTGCCTCTCAAACTTATCGATCGCCTTGAGCGAGACCGGGAAGTCAATGCCGTCGAAGTTGAGCTCTTTCTCCCATGGTTTGTACTGCGTCACTCGGTTGGTCTGCTTGCGATCCACCTCAGTATTGTGAAGCGCTGATAGGACTGCCCACTGGAAGCAACGATCATCCTCATTATTCACATTGATGATCGCCTTCTTTTTCGCGAGAGCCGATGGGAGTGGTATGAAGGATCTGCCCTTGAGAGGCTTGAATTGGTTGAGGTGGATTTCTAGCTTCACGACGTGCCCGAAAGTCCATCCGCTCCCTTCACGCATGTACTTAGCCATATTTTCCCTGATCTTCTCCATCATGAAGGCAATCTCCAAATCGAGGTCGGATGACTGGGTGAGGGTAGTAAGAGCTGATCGGAAGTAAGGAGTGATGTAGGTATTTTCTCCCGTCGCGGGGTTGGTCTTCACTAGCTCCGCTAGGAGAATTAAGTGGACCTTCAATCCCTTCTTCTTGGCGAGAGCATCTGAGATTGTGGTGGAGATCGTGCTCCGACTTACTTTACTCTTTAAGGTGTCCTGTAGAGACTGACTTATGCTCCGTGCGAAAGACATAATTCTTGTATTTACCCTATGATCAATAGGAATACCACCCGTTTGCATTTTTGCCCTCGAGGTAGGGATTTTTATGCAGGATTCTGCATGATTGTGGCAGAACTCTCATTTTGGTACTACTCTTTTGCATTATTTGATATTACTGCGACGCCATCTAAACCGACTTAGGACACGAGCGATGGCGGTAACTTTATATTTACTAGTTTATAACATTCATGCATGTTGTTGGTAGACTCTATAATCACTCCCTCCCTTTATAATTATGTGAAGAAACTGATCAAACACGGATGTATGTCAGAATGAATAACATATCATGCATGTTGTTTGTAGACTTTACCACTACTCCTAGTCCGACTACAACACCCTCTACTACTACTGCAGACCCCACGGCACCAATTAAAGATACAAGAAACAAGGATGATGGAGGTATGTCTATATATTTATTGGATATCTTATTGTTGTTTACGCACGATATACAATTGCTCCTGCTCTGACTACTGAACTTTATCTGCTGTAAGCCCAAATACAACCAACATACTGGACTCAATTTATGAAGGTTCAATCTTTCTCAACGTCAAGAAATATCACAACGAATCGCCTATTTCTTTCTTGACTTTGCATAGAATGAAGAATCTAAAGTATTTTTTTTTCTTATATTACAATTTTTACTTCAAGATTTGTTTTGCAACACCTTGTAAGTTCAATGATAGAAGTCAGTCTTTATAAGTATTATACTATTAATTAAGTCTCACTTTTCATACTCGTCTGAATAACATGTAATTTTTTTCACTAATTTCTCAATTAAAACAATGTAGCTTGTGATTTCGTTGTAAAATATCTGGAGGATTGTTGCATATGATAACAATGTTGACTTGATGTAGGAGTTTCCTGCGGTTTTTCTTTAACTATGCTTAATGAAAAGTCCCATTGTAGAAGAAAAGTCATAGCAGATTTCAGAACAACTTGGTAAATTTCACTGTTAGTCTCGACTTAAATCAGAAGTATCATTGAGAAGCCAGTATCATCAGCTTTAAGGTCAATTTGATCATGTCGATTAGTTATTTTCATTTTATCTTTTTAAATCGAAAATGTAATATTGCAATGCTGTAAAAGATCATCGATATAATTCTGCTGTAGATGGTAATAAGATTGAAAGTTAATATCAGCTGTTGTTACTCTAGCAAATTATGATATTTAATTGTTTGTGCTTAATTGTGGATTACAGAATGTTACTGTGATTAAACATTGTGATAACTGAATAAAATATTCATGGTATCTGTTGTATTTTCAACAGGAACAACAGAGAATTTCGGCTTAGTTGGAGGCATCATATTTCTTTGTTTGTTACAAATCATAGAAGTTATTGTAGTGGTCATCTTACACAGAAAAGGTGAGATCAAAATTTGTTCCAATTTTACAACTACATATTTTACCAAATACATATATGAATGAAACACACATGTACGATGATTTATTCTTTGTGGCAATCGAATGCAAGAAAGCAGAAATGGTGTTTCTTTCTTTTAATGACGTATCAATGATGAATCAAATAAAGATGATAAAATTATGGGAAGTTCAAATGCCACAAAGAACTGGCATATCATAGATATCCTATAAAAGTACTAACCTTGACAAATAATGACTTATTTTTCCTATGATCGCGAAACATGAAAAATGGGGTCGTTTAATATGTACAAGACTAAAAACAACGATGTGATAAAACACATTTGTGGATTATCTCTCTTCAATCAGCTGCATATATATGGTCAAAGGGGAGATTATTTTAAAAGCATGGAATTAATAACAAAATTAACGAACAGAATTCTCAAGAACCAAAAAGCAATGGGAGAACAGACAAAACAGGTACGAAACCAACGGAAATATAAATATCAATAAACCCTTTTTGATATTAAAACTTTTTTTCCTTGAACTTCATATAACCATAGCCTGTTTCTCATTACAATTGTCCCAGTTGTAGTGGGAAAAAGACATCAATGAAAAATTATTCTCAAGATTACATCATGCTCAATTTTATTACAATTGACTTGTTGACAGCCCTGTGGTTTGTTAATATGTTGTGATTGTTTTCTATTCTTCTTTATGTTGGACAACATATGACACAGATTGCAATAACACTTTTCCAGTTAATTTTATCCTTCTTAAGACGACCTAGGAAAGCGCATTGGTGCAGGCTTCATGGTGACTTCAAGATGAATTACAATTAACAAGCATGACATTATCAACGACACCAAGAGTATTGCTTTAATGCATTTAATATGTCTAGCCCTAGAGATCATCTAAAACAACATTTGTAGATTTTATTACATACTGTGTCAATCATTTGCAACAATTTATGTTTAAAAATTAGAAAATAAGTCAGTAGTGAATGGTATTCCATTGGTTTTGGAAAACAGCATGTATTATAAAGATATCTTGATTAATTGCACTATATTTGATTTACCATAGAATTTCATGTAAAGTTATTTCATTTTGTGGCCTGCATGACATTTCATATGTCTTGTTTATTTTTAACTTGTCACAAAATTTAAGTTTAATGGAGTCTGAATTGTTTTTTGTTTTCCATATTGGCAACTCTCAAGACCCTCAGCATTTTTTCTTTCATTCACTTAATGTGACCCATTATGTCCTTGCTATGAAGTAAAAACACATCGATACGATTCACCAATTTTCCTATCTGACTTATTTTCAGGTATTGTGGAAAAAAATGACTTTTGAGTGATCGATAGGTTGTGGGTTGCATGGCTTGTTGTCTTGCCTATGTCGTTTCTATCCCTTTCAGTGACAGTCACACATCTCTATCCAGTATCTTTTACGTTTGTAATGTTCCCTCGTCAGGATATTGGGAAAGATTGCCAGGAAGGAAGTAAATAGATACTCATAAATAAATTTTGTTTGCGATCGCAGTTTTGAAGCTCTGTCTATTGTTTGGTGGGAAAAAATATTTGTCTACAAATGCATAAATTGATATTTGCATTTACCAGTATGGATATTATGGATGGCTTTTATTTAAGCGTATGCCTATACCTTTGTTTATTTCTACAGAATAAATTTTAAAGGTTTGGGGATTTGACAACGGCCTGAAATCAAATTTAAAAATCTTACATTTTGTTCAATTTTGATCATGGATGCGGGAATGTCAACAAACATAAAATTAACTTGTAAAGTACTCTTACAACTACTGTCATCCAGTGCCTGACAAAAAGACTCATATAAGACAATCAAAACATATAAACAACCACAGGGCACTCATCGAGTCAACTGAAAGAAAACTTAGCATTATAAAATAGTAAGATGAGGGTATTATAAACAGGTGGTCAGAATAGCATTTTGAAATTACAAAATAGAAAATGGCAATGTCGGCTTTTTCACAACTTTCGGTTTATGGATTTTAAATGTCTGTAATTTGTCGAATTGGCCTTTTACAAAAAAAATTAGAAGTAATTTCTATATATTCAGTAATATAAGCAAATAATCAAGACTTTCCTCTTATCTGATTTTATGTGAAAGTGCTTTTCTTTTCAAACAATAATTCGGGTATATTATGCGACAACAAACATTTATATCGAATTTAGGCATATATATGATCTTTGCATTATTGATAAAGAATTTAACACAAGACTTTTCTTTTTTTTTCTTGCATTTTATCTTTATGCCGTTCATAACAAGCTCATTTGGGCTTACAGTTGTATCCTCTTTGGAAAGCGTTAAATGACCAGGTTTGGTTTCTAAAGTATCATTTTCACTAATGGGTGATGCAAGATGAATGAACTTTAAGAATACCATGCTATTTATTATTTTTTTTCCATGTTTATTCATAAGTTTTAGTTTCAAGTTATATCTTCTTACTGTTTTGCTCTGTTTTATTCGTTGCAAACTAGTTTCTTCTTTGCTGAGGATTACAAGTTGCAAACTAAATACATAAGAAACGGTAACAACGGCAGTAAAATACAGACAATGAATTTTGTAATTACAAAAATGCAGACATGGCAACAAAACGAGGACAAAGAAAAACAAAGACAAAACAATGATAAATGAAGAAAAAACACAAGGCTAAAAACTTGCAAGGCAATGACCTAATAAACAAGTTAAGTATGTCTATTTATCACACCATTTTTTTTAAATGCCTGCATCAATTCAGGGCCATTGAGGTTCATAATTTTTCTGGTGGTTTGTACACATTTTGTCTTTTTGTCCTTTGGATTTCTTCTTTTAACAAATCGGCTCGGTAATTTTATCATTTTCCGCATTTAACAACAAGATAACCTAAACTTAAATGTTTTCGTTTCATGTTATCTTATTCACCTTAATTTCGTTTTTATTGAGCTAAATCTTCGAAACAACGGCAGTAGAATACCGAAGGGACAAAGGAGTGAAATTTACAAAACTCGAAGTCCAAATACATGGCCAAAACGAGAACACAGAAAACAATGACGTCTGACGCCGAAAACAATGACGTTAGACAGATACAAAGCACAGAAATAGAAATCAAAACATTCAAAACAAATGCACTCACAGTGTGAACTCCAGTGAATGGTCGTTTGGAGGTATAAGAGTAGATATAAGTTAGTGACCCCAAGTCGGGATTTCTACATTTCTTCTGATTATTATTCCCCCTTTTTCCTTTGGTTCTTCCATTAATTTTATGGAGTTATTATTTTGGACAAAATGATTTCAAACTTTGCAAAAGTTGAACTATCATCTGAAGTTTGAAAAAAGAAGGGAAACGGGGAATGTGTCAAAGAGACAACGACCTAAAGGGGAGTTATAACAACTCAAAACCACCATAAGATCTTCAATGAAAAGTGAGGAACCCCATACCCAACGGCAAGTCGGAGTCGGTCCCCTAAATAAAGGGTAATCAAGTATGCTATATCTTTAAAATTGTCAAAATGATTACCATCTCAAAGATGGCTTCATTTTAACGTTTACAAATTAAGGATTCAATATCTCCGGAACTGCTTTGCAGAAATTGTTCATTTGTAGTATAATTGTTCAATAATATAAGCGGAAGGATATTGTTTGAAAAAATTTCAAAATGGCCCGTTTCAAAGATGCTTGTGGTCCGAATTCAACGAAAATTGATGTTAGTTTGATTTTGAGGCTGGAAATTAATTTTCAAATTGGCTGTCCTGGGTGACACCGGTTATTATATGTAACTGAAATCTAGCTTATAATTATCATTGCAGGGATAGTTGTGTTCAGATTACAGAACGAAAAGTGAGTTCTATGATTTTAATATACATGTACAAAAGTTTAGAACAGTACAAATTACTTGGCAAAGACCCAGAAAACCGCTTAAGATGAAACCACGTGTTACAATGTACAAAGCAGGAATGTCTTGAATAGTATTAATATAGCTTTTGTCCCTTATCCTTAATTTTATTTTTTTATCTTTTATACTGATATATTCATACTTAATGTGTACATAAAAGAAACAAAAAAAATCATTTAATGATTGTGTGCTTTGATTCTGATGACATATCGACATTATTGTCAACATGCTTTTTTTTAAATGTTAAAAGTTGGTCAACAGGTCTATGTTCAATTAATCCGCCAAACGCATAATGAAATTAACAAAGAGTCGAGGGAAAAAATCAAAATTAAAACATTGGGAACATTGAGGCAAAACGGGCTGAGACAATAGGACAAAGATAAATCAAAGAAACACTGAACAAAGACAGAAAAAACACTAGCAATGAAACCCTAGAACTAGATGCATCAAAGGGTTCTCTGGAAGGGTAAGGATGCATTGCTTTCCGTGTGCTTAAGAAAAGGCAGGTTTTAAGTCAAAATTGGTGTTTCTTGGTTAATAGCGACTATATCTAATAGAAATGACTATTCTTTTTTCTTAAATAGAAACATTGTCACGGTTCAAATTATTTTCAGTAATAGTTTCTGATCGATGACTTGATATTTTGTAAGTTTTTGTACTGGTTTAGAAATATATGATAAAAACCCCTATCTGCGATTGAATTCCTTTGCCAACTGTATAATGTATGAAATTTTCAATATTATTTGAAAAAAAACCTTGTTGTTTAACTTTGTCTAATGGAAAATAATTCAATTTTGTGAATAGAGTATATAAAGATTTACAAATAATAGAGCAGACCAGCATGTATATAGTGAAATGAACAGACCCAAAAATCATGTTTACAGTGAAATGAAAACAAGTGCTGGAGTAAACAATGCTCAAAATGATGAAAGTTATTACAATTTATGATTAACAGGAACGACGTGTCGTTGTGTTCAAAATCAATCACCATAAAGGGAAATTACAAGACTAAAAAAATGTCTGTGATAATCAAAACAAATTTGTGTTCAAAGAAATCCATTAGCTGTTTTATTGTGAAGTTGTAGGAACTCATTAGTATGCCAAGATTATAACAAGTGAACATATGGTTCTGTTAACTCTTGGTGATTTTTCAACATCACATGGAAGACAAATATTATGCTAACCACAGAATTTTTCATATGATATTAACAAAACCGCTAAACAACTTAAAATGGTTGACAGAATATATAGTTTTGCCAGACGGAGCAATAGTAATAGCAAAGGTTTTATAGTAGAGTTAAATTAAATTCAACAACATGATTTGGGACATAATAAGAAGCAGATAATAAATCAAATACAGACGAGCAAATTTTTGATTAAAATCTAATAATAATATTATTCAAGACTGGCACACAAATTACCATAAATATCAAATTATTCTCAAAGCCACATTGCAAAAGCCATTTAGCATGTAATTGTCTTTGCAGTAATAATTAAACACCATCTTGATCATTTATTTATTTGACCCTATTTATTAGGAATACCCTTTTGTCAATTTTTTTCATATACATCAACATTTGTCTTTATATTTTAGCCGCGTTTCAACAAAATGACATGCAGTGACTTGAATAGTGTGTGTGTGTGTGTGTGTGTGTGTGTGTGTGATTGGGATATAACAAAATTAACAGAGTTGTCAAGAGCTGAAGTCCAAAAAGACATATCAGTTGGAAACCAGCGAAAAGAAGCGTGTAGAGAACAACATTGTTGCCATTTGAGTAGTACTTGCATTTTGACGCCAGGTGTTTTATGACGTTTATTCATAGGTACAAGTGTTGTATCACAAAAAATCAACACATTTTGTTGGCCATTTACCTGTATGAGATTAATAGCTTCTTACATTAAAGTAAATCAAAGATCGGGGTATCTTTCATGAATGTAAGAATACAAACAATACCAAAGTTGAATAAAAAACGGTAAGTTTCGTTATGCTGTACACTCGTTTCAAGGAGCAACCTCTCATCAGCAGCATTAAAGTCAAGTAATATGGAAAGCCATAATCCAAAAGTAGTAAAAAAGAAGTCCTCATTACTAAAGAATATAAAAATTGGAGGCTAGATCCAGTACCAAGGACATCTACCAAGTGCCATACACGAAATGAAGCCTCGGTATTTTTAAGTGGTTAGAATTTTGATAAAAACAGTAAATTTGTATAAAACGCATGTTAACATTTTCATGTAAGACAATTCTGACCATTGGGCTGGTTAACACCCTCGTGGACCTCTGGTCCACCAGAAGTGGCATCGGCCCAATGGTTCAAAATACAAAAAATATCAAAGTTGCATAAAATCAGTATATTTTGTTATGCTTCAAGGAGTAACCTCTCACCAGCACCATTAGAATCAAAAGTAATAAAAAGGAAGAAATCATTACCACAAAATACAAAATTGGAGGCCAGATCCAGTAAAAGGATATCTACCGAGTGCCATACACGGAAGCGTCTTTTCTCGAGTAGATCGTAGCGAAAAAGAGAAAAAGACGAAGAATCTTTTACACGAGTGACAGATATTCCGATCTTTGATTTTGATCGAATGTAATACATCGGCTATCGAATACCGAAGCAAGAACGAGGAAAAGGAAAGTTCTAAAATCATAAATCCAAAATCACGGCAATTCACAGCCACACGAATTGAGACAGTATGACAAAGACAAAACAAATAAACAAAAATGAACAAGAACGCCAAAAAAACTAAACCATTTGTAGTGTGATCCCCTGTAAAAACTGAGGTATCATCAGGTGCTCTGGAAGGGTTAGCATGATCTGCTCCACGCATGGTACCCGTCACACTGCCAGTGAAAAGTCCAGTTTTGTCACAGTCGGATCTACCCAAAGATATCTGTTATCATTTGTGAAACAGAAACATTGTAATGCTCTGTCAAATAGTGACGACCGTAAAACTTCTGTAGTGACAATTGCAACAGTGACTGAACATACCCTTGATGTATAAGTTTTTGAGACAATAATTTCGCTCTGTTGACAAAATCGCTGTGCAAACTACAGACAGGGCAATTGCGAACGAGTTGTGAAATGTACGCGCCATTTGCCGAAGAAGTGAAAATGTTACTGCTCAAAAACGGGAAATTCAGTATTGGAAAGTCGAAATCATCACGCTTGACGTAAAGTTTTGCTTTCAGACGTCCAGAGTTGTCAATGTAGAGGTATAGGTCCAGGTATGAGGCTGATGATGGTGTATCAGTGGTGTCTTTAATTTCGAGTTCATTTGGGTATATAAAATGAATGCATTCCTTAAACTGAGGATTGTTCAATGAAAGAACATCATCTATATAACGGAAACTGAAATTAAAGGATTTGGCCATCTTATTGTCTTTTTTCTGAACTAGCCCTTGTATGAACCTGGCTTCATACGAATAAAGAAACAAATCTGCTAAAAGTGTCTGCTAGACAACTTGTCCTCTGAATGCTACAAATATGTTATCAATCAAGAATTCCAGCATTGCAATGTCATCCTCCTCTGTATACTTTTTGTGTGTAAGTTGCCATTTCTTCCATAAAATACGACAACAAATATCTTGAAACCTATACTGCGCTAGTAAGGACGTCGCCATTGGAGTGTACCTTTTATTGTGACGTCAGGTGTTTTATGGCGTTACGTTATGGTAACGATTATTGTATCACAAAAATTAACGCTTATGGTTGGTCATTTACCAATGTGAGACAAGGTCACGTGCATCGATCTCCCATGGGTCGACTCACACTGTAAACAATCATTTATGGAAGAATAATAGGATCTTGCATAAGGTCAGATTAAAGATCGGGATTACTTTCACGAGTGTAAGAAATTTCGTCTTTTCTCGAGTGGAAGATATCCCGATCTTTATTTTGATTGAATGCAAGTTCCTATTTCTTCCGTAAAGAAACACCTGCAAACCTATACCGTGTGAACAACGTCGTCACCATTTGAGTGTTCTTTACATTGTGACGTCAGGTGTTTTATGATGTTTAGTCACGGTAGCGATTGTTTTATCACAAAAATGAACACTTATGGTTGGTCATTTACCCGTGTAAGATGAGGTCGCATGCATCGATCTTACACCGGTCATCTCAAGCTGTAAACCACCATTTACGGAAGAAGAGGTCGATCTCACATGGAGCATCACCCACTGTAAAGCACCATTTACGATAGAATATGCCACGCTGTCAATATAGTAGACCTTTCATATTAATTTTGGGATTTTTCTACATAAATACCAAAACATTGTTCAACCAGGTAACGAAGAATTTGACACAATGTTTTATTAGTAAACTACTAGCCTAGGGGATCATTTTTTAGCTCACCTGGCTAATGCTTTTGTCATCACTTCCGTCTGTCCGTCCGTCCGTCCGTCCGTCGTCCGTCCGGCGTAAACTCTCCATTCAAAGATCTTCTCTGAAACTACTGGACCAATTGGAACCAAACTTGGCCACAATAGTCCTTTGGTGGTCCCTTACAAAAGAGGTGTTTTTTAGGTCCGCGTGATATCCAAGATGGCAGCCAGCGCGAAACAAAGTTTTAACATTGGACCCTATGGGAATACACATTTAAAGATCTTCTCTTAAACTACTGGGCCAGTTGGAACTAAACTTGGCCATAATAGTCCTTAGGTGGTCCCTCGCAAAAAGGTGTTATTAAGGATCATGCTATATCCAACATGGCCGTCAGGAGGAAACATAGTTTAAGCATTGGACCCTATGGCAAACACATTCAAAGATCTTCTCCGAAACTACTGGGCCAATTGGAGCTATACTTGTCCATAATAGTCCTTAGGTGGTCCCTTGCAAAAAAGATGTTTTTCAGGTCAGCGCGATATTCAACATGGCCGACAGCGCGGGACATAGTTTTAACATTGGACCCCATGGGAAAACACATTCAAAGATCTTCTCCTCTGAAACTACTGGGCCAATTGGAACTAAACTTTGCCACAATAGTCTTTGGGTGGTCCCTTGCAAAAAGGTGTTTTTCAGTTCAGCACGATATTCAAGATGGCCGCCAGCGGAAAACATAGTTTTAACATTGGACCATATGTGAAAATACTTTCAAAGATCTTCTCCTGTGAATTTGCTGAGCCAATTGGCACCAAACTTTGCCACAACAGTCCTTGGGAGGTCCTTTGCAAAAAGATGTTTTTCAGGATCATGCTATATCCAACATGGCCGTCAGGAGGAAACATAGTTTAAACATTTGGCTCTACGGGGAAACACTTTCAAAGATCTTCTCTGAAGCTACTGAGCCAATTGATACCAAATTTGGCCGCAATAGTCCTTAGGTGGTCCTTTACATGTTTTTCAGGATATCGCTACATCGAACATGGCCACCAGCGGGGGACATAGTTTTAACATCGGACCCTATGAGAAAACACATTCAAAGATCTTCTTCTCTGAAACTACTGGACCAATTGGAACTAAACTTGGCCACAGTAGTCCTTAGGTGGTCCTTGCAAAAAAGATGTTTTTCAGGTCAGCGCGATATTCAAGATGGCCACCAGCGGGAAACATGTTTTAACATTGGACCCTATGGGAAAACACTTTCAAAGATCTTCGTCTCTGAAACTACTGAGCCAATTTGTACCAAACTTGGCCACAAAAGTCCTTTGATGGTCCCTTTCAAAAAAGGTGTTTTTCAGGATCGAGCTACATCCAACATGGCCGCAAGCAGGGATATAGTTTTTAACATTGGACCCTATGAGAAAGCATATTCAAAGATCTTCTCCTCTGAAACTACTGGGCCAATTGGATTCAAACTTGGCCACAATAGTCCTTAGGTGGTCTCTTGCAAAAAGGTTTTTTAAGGTCAGCTTGATATTCAAGATGGCAGCCAGTGGGGAACATAGTTTTATCATTTGACCTTTTGGGAAAACACATTCAAAGATCTTCTCCTCTGAAACTACTGAGGCAATTGGAACCAAACTTAGCCACAATAGTCCTTGGGTGGTCCCTTACAAAAAGGTGTTTTTCAGGTTTGCGTAATATCCAACATGGCAGCCAGCAGGGAACTTAGTTTTTACATTGGACCCTATTTGAAAACACATTCAAAGATCTTCTCCTCTGAAACTACTGAAATGGAACCAAACTTTGTCAAAATAGTCTTTATGTGGACCCCAATGAAAAGAAAATTGTTTTTTTTAGGTTAACACTTTATCCAAAGGAACGTAGTTGAACATTGGACCCAATGGGAAACACTAACAGAGGTCTTCTCCCCTTAAACTAATTAGGCATATTAGAACTATAGTTTAACTATGTATTTTGGCTCTTTGACATAAAATGTCTATGTTAATCAAGGGCCAGGTGAGCGATACAGGCTCCTATAAAAGTTTTGTTTAAATCAAAGAGGGCGTTTTTAAGTTATACACTAGAAACAAATTTTCAATTCAGTTAGTACATGTGACCTTTTATCTACTGACGCCAGACCTGTGATTTACTGAGTTTAAATTCAATAGGTGCATTCTTTAGTTCTGAAGTCTTTGCAAGTTTCATCAAATCCATAAAGTATTTATGAGGTTATGCTCCAGAAACCAATTTTTGAACCGAATTTTTAATTTCTGTAGGTAATAGCAATTGGTGCGTTGGTCTTTACCTTACTGAGCCCGGAGTATATATAATTGTCTTTCTTACTGCTGATGCTTTTATCTTGATTGGAATGTTATTGATTGGTTTTGTTCATTTGAATTCAGGATCATTGCTGTGGATATCGATAAGTAATTCATATCAAAATGGTTTGAAAAATTTACAAAAATCAGTTTTAACTGCAAATACATCGGCAAACGAATACCGAAGCAAGAACGAGGAAAGGGGGAATCTAAAATCATAAATCCAAAATCACGGCAATTCACAGCAACACGAATTGAGACAGTATGACAAGGACATAAACAAACAAAAATGAACAAAAACGCCACAAAACTAAAGCACTAGCAGTGTGAACCCCTATAAAGACTGGGGTGTCATCAGGTGCTCCGGAAGGGTAAGCATGATCTGCTCCACGCATGGCACCCGTCACACAACAAGCTAGAATATAAAATTGAAAAATCTGTTTGATGACTGATTGGTAACTGTCATTTTCTAACTCTAAGACAAAACCAATTAAAATCCATGGTACGTGTTACTTCTCTAACCCTAAAACAGTACCAAGGTAAAAGTTTGAAAAGCTTATGTGAGTGTATTAAGTGGTCCGACAATAACAGGGACAAATTGTTATCACAAACATAGCAATGAAGACAAAACTAAAAGATGACAAATGTGCTATATGAGACAACACAAAAAACTAAATAAAATAAGACCATGTCTTAATTATACGGATCAAATGCGTCATTTGTTTTAATATGATTGTAATTTGCCATTGAAAGTGTTTTTTATTGTATGCACAAAGCTGACTGCGACAAAATGGACATGTTTCAAATTCAAAATTATCAATTTCCCTAAAATGGACAGTAATATTCCAGCTTCGTCTGCTTACGGAGTGTATGTTTAACATTTAATTTGTTAAGCGAGAGGTGGCAAAAATTTTATCCTGCAATGGAAGCTTTTACTATACAGATAAAGCCCTACATATATTGCTGTGTTGTATCCTGCACAGCTGTATCTTGTATACCATACAGGATATCGATTTTAGCCACGCCTACTTCCGGTATTTATGGACGGACATAAATCCCCTAAATTTTTATGTTATATTTTCCATTAAATGAAGTTGTTTATGTATTGCAGGATAAAAACAATATATTATTAGTGTCTTTAGATATCAAATGTATTTGTACTCCGCACGAAACAGATTGAATGCTCGCTAAAGGCTCGCACGTCAATCTGTCTCTAAGCCTTGTACAAATACAGTTGATATTTAAAGACACCAACCATATATTGTCTATATATCAGTCCCTTGTGGAAAATTTGAAGTTTCGGTCCGAACTCCGATTAAAGATTCTATTTTTACTTAGTACTGGCACTGTCATTTCTTTTAACTGTCTATGACCTTCCAATAGCAATTGCTGTTGAGTTTCACTTGAAATGCCTGTACCAGTTTTTAGGACCATTGCGGTCGACAATTTCTCCGATGGTTTCCACTTGATTTTTTTTTTTTTCATAGATTTCGGCTCTTGACAACTCTGTTCAGTAGTTTTGCTTTTACCCCCATTTGATGTTTCGATGTCAAAGCGTGAGATTTTGGTGCCAAATAATATGTTAATTTAGTGTTTGTGAATACATAACGTAGCTGATAAATTTCTACAGTCATTCTCAGAGACTTATAGTTTTACATGCAATTTAAGCTTTTCCTTTTCTCATGTAAAATATTGCTATAATAATGCGTTTTTCTTTAAATTCTAGACAGTTTATGCGTACCATTAAGTCGTGTATTCTCATATAAACGTTTCTGACGGTAACTAATACATCTCGTAGGAAGCTTGGCAATTGGAGATAAGCGGAATGAGTCTTTGAACGGATTGTAGAGAGCTCGGGTACGTTATTTACCGTTCAGACGAAGTGATTTTCGCATAAAACTATTTAATAGAGACTGATTTACATGTCTATAGTTAGAAATAAACATTTGCATTACGTGCTTTTCAAAGCTTTTTTCAATGAAAATTAATTAGTTTTTTTAGCAAATTGTTTAGGGTTACGAGTTCAGTTGAATGGTAGTTAGCCAGTATTTCATGCATTGAACGGAGGGTAGTAAATGTATTGGACGGCGGATCACGAGCACGCTATGCCGAATGAAAGTTCATGATCACTATAAATGGCGATACATGCCATTAACTACTGAATATTTATGAAGATGATCCTGTCGGAGTCTGTCGCGAAACCACGGATTCACGTATCGCTTAGGCGGTTTTTGGCCTTCACGTATTGTAATCACGTATTCCGTACTATTATAGTAGTACTTCTCGAATCATGCTGCCAAAAAAGACTACTCTACAGAACACGCTTAGACCCCTTTTAAGGACCCTCCATTAACAGTAAATGTAATATGAGCGATACAAAACATATTTTATGGAAAAAAATGTGCAATTCATTCATACATAAATCTAATAAATTCCTTATAAGCTCGTCTTTATCGTTTTATATACGGACTACATACAAGATAACAGTATTGATCGAGAAACAGAAAAACTGAGCGAGCTGTAGGCGAGGTTATTTTTCGCTGACGTAGTCAATACCCATCTGTCTGAACAGTTTATATCCACAATAACCAGTTTATCGATAAGTATTATGTAAATATCATGGACGAACCACATACTTGAAAACACATCTCTATACATATAGTGGAAGAAATAAGTACATGTTAAATTGACAAATGCACTTCTAGAAATGGAGGAGGCGAAGATTCAAAATTGAGAATTACAACTCAATGGACAACAATAAACAATGTAAACTACCAGAATACCCATTTAACAAGGATTAAAATCGATCTTTTTCAGATATAACAAGTAGGCACGGCAAAAATAGATTGTTTATTTGTTTAATTTTGTCATGTTGCCTCCAAGTGTACTAACCAACCAAGTAGACCCGCAGCAGCACGTTTGCGCCTGTCCTTAGTCAGGACATTGATTAAGCCTGTGTGTGTCTTGTCTTTTTTCTAGTTAGTTTACTTTATGTCTATAGGAGTCTAGGATGATGTTTATTTCGCTTAACTTGATTACTCTTTATTCAGGGGCCGACTCCGACCTGCCGTTGAGTGTGGGGTTTTCTCACCGTTCATTGAAGATCTTATGGTGGCTTTGAGTTGTTATTACTCCCCTTTGGGTCGTTGTCTCTTTGACACATTCCCCGTTTCCCTTCTTTTTTTTTCTAGTATTTCCGTGCAGCCCCCTCCCCCCCCCAAAAAAAAAAACATCGATTTTATCTTGAAATGTTCTGACATGAAGACATATTTTTATATCAAAATATCCAATCTTTTGACATCAAAAATTCAATTTATTCATGTCCTGCTCTGCTAGTGGCACCCGTCACACTATCAGTGAGTCAATCCAGGATTTAGTCAAAACCGGTTATTTAGCTGAAAATGTCCGTTTTCATGTAGGACACAGACACGTCATATCTGTCAGTGATGTTATGGTGACGGCCATAGAATTTCTGAAGGGATGAAAGAACAAAGGCTGAATTCCAAAAATCACTGTAAAAACTACATGCTCGACAGTAACGAATCAACTGTGAAATGTACACTCCATAGGCTGGAATGGTAGGTATATTGCAGCTAAGAAAGGGAAAATTCACAATTGGGAAGTTAAAATTATCATGTTTGTCATATAGCTTAGATTTCTACTATGTATATCAAAACATCTAAGTACGAAGCTGTAGTAGTCTCTTTAATTTCAAGCTCATTGGGATAGGTCTGGTGTAAATATTCTTTGAATTTTGGATTATTAAGAGAAAGTACATCGTTTATGTAGCGGAAATTGAAATTAAAGAACTTGGCTAAATGTTTTTGTTTTTCTGTGTTAGCCCTTGTAAAAACCTGGCCTCATACGAGAAAAGAAAGAGATCAGCTAAAAGTGGCGCACAGTTAGTTCCCATGGGAATCCCGATTGTCTGTTGAAAAACGCGACCTCCAAATTCGACAAAAATATTATCTATTAAAAATTCCAACATCTTGATTACGTCATTCTCTTTGTACTTCTTGTTTGACTCAGTGTGGTTCTTTACAAAATATGTTTTGTGTTTCCCTACTACTAATTAAGTGTATCTGCGATCTCCGTTTTTAGTGCAGAAATATTGATGTATCAAATCCGAAATTACTGTTTTCAATTTATTGTGTGGCAAGGTAGTATAAAGAGTAGAATTATCAAAAGTTAGTATGCTGTGGCAATGGATAAGACTGCTAGAGGATAGCTGTTCAATAAGATCTTTAGAATTTTTTAGAATCCACATCTGATTGACGCCGCTCGTTGAGTAGACTTTATCACAGAAACTTTTCAGGCCATCTCTGACTGCGGTCAATAAAGTAGTAAGGAGCTTAGAAAGTGGCTTAGTGGTGCGACTGGAAGACCCCACAATGAGTATCTGTTTGTATGGGTTCTTATGAAGTTTAGGGACCCAGTAGATGTAGGGGAGCTGATTGTTTTTAATCACCCGCTTGGTGCCAAAGGATGTTAAAACAGAGTTGTGATTTTCAATAATCCCCTCCCTTGATAGTGTAGTGGGAGTATAAGTTGGGTTTCCTGATGAACTATCAATTCCTATTATTAGAAAAACAGGATAACAGTAAACACCTACAGTAACCAGGAACTACAATCACATGCCACAATTTACAAGCAAACTGCACCAGAAAAAACAACAATGAAAACAAGAGACAAACATAAATAACGATACCATCTCCTTAACCAGACAGTCAAAATAGTGTTTCTTACACACGAACAGTATGTTGTTAGAAGCTTTGTCTGCAAGAACAATGACGTAATTTTTGTGGAGGTTGTCCATCGTTTTTCTAACGAGGGGATCTTCAAATATACTGCAATTTCAATTGATGCAATACAGATATCCGTATCAAAGTCACTTTGTGTGACAAATTTTATTAAAAGGTTAAAAAGGTATCTGACGACAATTCTTCGTTAAAATGCTTTTATGTCTTTATTTTATCTCAGGTGCAGAATATAATGCCCTTTTTTACTTCGGACATATCACTTGGCATGTTTCGATATTTTTATTTACAACATCAAACAATAGAATTGCATTATTTTTATTCTACAGATATGACAGAAAATCTTCTCAGATACGTTGCGTTTTTATACTCTTGAAAATTTGAATGATTTCTGAACTTGCCTCATCCAGAAATATGTTGTAGTTTTCCAGAGTTTTTTTTTTTTTTTTTTGAAAAGGAATCAGTGAGATCAAGTTGCTGTATTTTGTCATTTGTTTTGCAATGTAGTGAGGATCGGTTAATACTTAAGCGAATTAAATGAATTTGTTTTTCGTATATCCCTTATCTAAAAACTGTTAGTTTGGTACAAATTAACCCAAAACCGTAACAAATTTGGATGTTTCTATACTTGGATGTACTCATTTTGTAAGTTGAAAACGTTATAAGATTTTTTTGGAAACTATTTAAAGGTAGAAGGACGAAAATAACCCTTATTTTTGATTTAACGTATCTGACAAATAGCAAATAAAGTGACTTATGTTCAGAGTTCCAACATGATTTCACCACGATTTGACAGACTATTACAATGTTTCTGTTTCACAAATAAGAACAGATATCTTTGGGTAGATCCAGAGTTTGTTACTGACTAACACCGACTGTGACCAAACCGCACTTTTTAACTGGCAGTGTGATGGGTGCCATGCGTGGAGCAGATCATGCTTATCCTTCCGGATACTTCAGTTTTTATACGGGTTCACACTGTTAGTGCTTTAGTTTTGTGGCGTTCTTGTTCATTTTTGTTTATTTGTTTTGTCTTTGTCATACTGTCTCAATTCATGTTGCTGTGAATTGCCGTGATTTTGGATTTATGATTTTGGAATTCCCCTTTCCTCGTTCTTGCTTCGGTATTCGTTTGCAAGATGCATTCAATAACCAATTTTTTTTTAGAGAAATTGTTAATTTTTACTTATAATGTGTCTTTTCCTTAACGGTAAAATACATTTTATAGGTCTTTCTTACCATTAAATTCATCACTTTTTGGAGTTTTAATTGACAAATTTAACGGAGAATCAATGCCTGATCTTTGGCCTACTGAGCCAATAATCAAGGTGTCTTATTAATGTTAATGCTTGTGTCAAAGTGATTTTTATTCAAATCCATGAATTCATTTTGAAGTGATGCTCCGGAAAGTCATTTTGAAGTTATGGTCTGAAAACCAATCATTGAACCGATTTTTATTTTTTTTTTAATTCTTTTTAGTTCTTCTTTATTTTAAGATCCCCAAAAAATTGATATAATTACAAAATATGAATGTTATTCGAAAGTTTATATATCAGAAAAGTAATTTACTATATTTAAGTGATTAATAATTAATTAAAAATATATGTGATGAAATTGTATACTTATTCTGCAAGTACATGTACAGCAGACATGGATCTCTTTTAATTTCTTGCGACAGAAAACCAGGAACTGACAACGAGATTTTCAACTAAATTTCCTTTGAAATATGTTCTTAGATCGATTCTTATTGCGGAATAAAACATTTCAATTTACATGTATGAACATAAGATTTGACAATTATAACTGAAGTTTTGGAACTGAAAAAAAATCTTCAGATATACTAGTAAATGGGAATTAACACCTTTTCGAGACAACCGGTTATGGTGAGAGAGCCAAATATTATCCACTGTCTTGCAAGTCAAAATAGATGTAAAATTCTCTCTTTAGAACATATTCATTTGCATATACGAGAATAATCATCCAATTGATTGTATTGAAATAAGATTCCATTACAGAAGTGCTTAATTTTTCCACAACCATAATATCACATTTCAGGTAACTACGATACTATAAAGTGCCAATCGGCGTTTTGCATTTTCACTGATTTGCCAATAAAATCAACGGAGGACCTTCTTTTGATTGACTATCCACGAAAACGAGTCCTATTTTGAAAACGTAGTCATATTCCTTTTTTTGTAATTTTACAAGAAAGCCATTGACAATACATGAAGCAAATAAGACTTACTCCAAAAAATAGCAAAATAAGCAAATAAGACTTACTCCATAAAATGCTACAAGTAGCAGTCTGAAACTCTTGAATAATAAGCATGGTAATTCGGTATGATAAGATCTTACTTTGTACTATTTTATTTCAAATTGTTGTAGTATCATTGAAATTTCGCTTGTTAAAATGAACGTTTTTTTCTGCTAAATGAACAATGAGGTAACTTCCAGTAATCAAGAATGATATATTACACTCGGTTTCTTTTTTCTACCTTTTTGGGAGAGGGTTTTTTATAATTGTTTTTGTGTTGTCAGGTTTTCGTTCTATTTTTTTTTTCGGTGTTTATAATAATTTTATTTATTTATATTTGTTTGTGTGTGTATACGTGTTTTTATGTTTTGTTTTATTTGGATATCTCTCAGTAATATGTTATATTACCCAACTCCCCCACCGACTATTTTTTCGTACCTCAAAAATAGTCGGTAGTGGAGTTGGGTAATATAACATATTGCTATTGTGTTTAAAAAAAAAACATCCTGAAGGAGAAAATAGTTACACAGAAAAAGTTATAAAAATTTTTTGACCCCCTCCCCCCAAAAAAAATAGCCAGGAGTACACCGAAGAAGAAATTCTAGTGCGTGTCTAACACAATAAAAAAAATTTTAAAACTGAGTCATCTGTAATTCTTGACTATAGAAAGAACCTATAATTTTTTCTCCTTTTAAATCTTTTATTTTTTAAGTAATAGGGTTTGTATTTAAAACTTTTTCAATTACAAATATTTCTTTTGTCCATCGAGTTGTATAACCCTTTTCAAAATGACCTTTCTTTTTTGTTATTCTTACTCTATCTCCTACTTTAAATTTAGGTTTTTTGACTGGATTAAATCTTTTTCTGGATATAAATTTTTATACACTGTTAATTGGTTTTTGGATTTACTTGCTTCAATCGGTGTCATTTTAATTGAAGAATGAACTGTATTATTATAATTTTTAACTAATTGATCTAATACGTCATAATATTTAAATGTTCCAGAGGCTGTAAAATATCTATACATATGTTGTTTCATCGTTCCTATCCAGCGTTCAACTACACTAGATTTTTCTTCATTCTCAGTTGAATATAACTTTATGTTATTATCTTTTAACAATTCTTTTACTTGTCGATTATAGAATTCAGATCCTTTATCTGACCAAATGTACATTGGTTTTCTTTCTTTAAATAATGTTTTAAATGCTTCACTTACAGTTACGCCTGTTTTATTTTTTAATGGAATTAACCAACCATATTTACTAAATACATCTATAACCGCTAATAAATATTTATAATGTTTATTTTGTTTTGAATATTTTTGCATATCTACCAAATCAACTGCCCATGTCTGATCAACATAATGAACATAAACACGTCTTTTAGAAAAAACATTTACAACTCTGCTAATCTATTTGTTAGATTTGTAAGCGCCATTTTAAAATAACTAAAATTGTTCTCTTAAAAATGACAGAAGGAAAAATCTGTACGAAATGTAAAGAATA
>MJUU01012268.1:80736-110643 GCA_002080025.1 Modiolus philippinarum | reverse complement strand
CAGATTTTTTCAAGTGCAACTATTTCATAATCTTTTACTGAATGATTTCCTGAATTAAAATGTAATGCAACGGGATCGGGTTTTTGTCTTCTAATTAGCGAAAGGATTAACAAATGTCTTTGGTACAGTGTGTCGCTGGTCTCTCCGACATAAATAAAGCCATTACATTTTTTACAAAATAAAGCATACACCACGTTTGCTGTAGTACAGTTTACATAATTTTTTACTCTAAATACCTTTCCCTCAAAATTTTCGAAAATACTAGTGTTACGTACGTATGGGCATATTGCGCAATGGCGGCCACATGGTTCACATTTGTTTTCTTGCTTAAAATACATATTGTTATGTTTTTTGTGCACCAAAATGTCTTGCAAATTTTTGTCTCGCCTAAACGCTAATAAGGGTGGTTTTTCAAAAACTTTTTTCATTTTATCGGATTTGTATAGCATCGTCATATGTTTCTTTATAATTTGACGGACGTTCGGTAATCCTTTCGAGTATGTTAACACTAACGGTACTCTGTCGGTTTTTGATTTGTTTGTCCTATATGATCAACTTTCTTCAGTTCATTCTCAACTGTTGAACTCGAATATCCGCGTATACTAAGATTTTTCTTTATTTCGTTACGATTCAATCTGTATGCTGCCTCCTCCGGGCAAATTCTTTTTACTCTAATTCCGAGACCATATGGTATTGATGTTTTCATGTAGTTAGGATGCGAAGACTGAGAATGTAGATACAGATGCTTATCGGTAGGTTTTGTGTACAGATCCGTTTTTAAAAAATCGTTTTCAATAATGGTCAAAACATCCAAAAATTCTAGTGTATTGTCGGAATGCCGTAGATCTACTTGTATGCGTGGGTGTATAGAATTTGCCGTTTTGTGAAATTTGTTTAATTCATCTATTCCGTCCTCCCATAATCCCCATATATCATCAACGAATCGAAAGTATGTAAGTGGCGTTATTTCCGATTGATCAAATAAAGAGTTTTCCCATGTTCCAAGATATGTGCAAGCGTAGTTCATTCCTAAGTGCGAGCCAATCGCAGTTCCTTCTGTCTGTAAGTAGTGTTTCCCATCAAACGAAAAATTGTTATTTTCAAGTACCATATCCATCATAAGTATTACGTCATATCTGTATATGAATTTATCATATGTTTAGTAATGAATACAGACGTTTTGAATATGTGATCTTTCATTCCGTATTCACACTATGACGTCATACCCTTTATCGCATACCCTTTATCGCATGGCTAGACCTGTATTATACCCTTTTTCCAAAAAAAAAATTTAATTCGACTTATTTTTTAAAATGAAAGTAGGGTGATAAAAAAATTGGGGGTAAATTTTTTGGGGGTGAAAAAAAAATTTGGGGGGGGGGTAAAAATTTTTTCGGGGTAACAAAAATTTGTTTGGCGTGAATTTTGGTATCAATTTAAAATAATCTAGCAAACCCTTTTCCTTTACATGTTAGATTTTATACCAAACTTCCAGTCCTTTCCGCCCATTTTGATTTTTTTTTTTTTTTACAAAAATACTTGCATTTTCTCTTACCGATTTCATTTTTTACAGCACTTTTGGGATTAAGCAGTCCTCTGTTTGAATATATGATAAACTGTATAATACATGGCATAATCCGTATCACATGCCGTATCATCCCTCGACCAATATCATCCCTCGGGCCAGAGGCCCTCGGGCTGATATTGATAACTCGGGATGATACGGATTATGATACGGATTTTGCCATGTATTATTCCCTATTTATTGCTTTTTCCATAATTTTCGTTCCCTATAATATCGGCCATAATAGAAAAAAAAATGCAGAGAGAAGAACTAACAATTTCTAAATTAGAGGCCAAAATGCATTACCAATGACATCTACCGTGCGCATCTCGAAACATGTAACATGTAAAAAACAGTTTCCTACACACTTCGTCAGTCTCATTTTATTTTTTAACAGAAAAACGGCCAATATTTTGTTTCAAGTGTTAAGTTTTTCCCCATCGAAATTGTGCAACACCGTGTAATTATTTTGATGTCCTAGAAGTTTCTCCACAATTATAGTAACCTCGAAGAATGTTGTTAATTTGTAAAAATGTTTACCAAGGGAAGTCGAGCGCGTATCTTTCAGGCAAGCAAGTCGCTTGTGCATAACAAAAAAATCACTTTACATTCAGTCAGTATAGGATTTCAACGTAGTGCGAAAGATAATACTGGACCCAGCGCCGCTTTGATTTCGGCTATTGTGTATTTAAATTTCCCGCTGCTTTAATACATAGTATTTAATCGATATTTAAGAATAGCTCTTTCGTCAATACTGATATGATCGTTAGTAAAATTCTATATTTAGTGCATGATAGTTGATACACAATCAAAACATAAAACATAAATGTTTACAGACATACACTTAAACAACCATGGCTTGCTGTGGACGGTATGTATCTTAAACATTTTATGAAGAAGCGTGTCTATATTTTATAAGGTTTTACCTGCTTTTTGAAATAAAAGTTTAACAAGTTTGAATTGTAAGACTAATCCTTTATTTTATTTATTTATTATTATCAGTATTTTAAAAAATAAATGCGAATTTTGTATTTTTCATTTTCAAAAGAATGATATTTCTTTAATTTGTTCCTGGTATGAACCTGTTTAAACATGCAGATCTTTCGTTTTAATTTAGTTTTATTTTATCAAAATGTTCTTAATTTCAAGTAAACCTCCATCAACACACACGCACTTACACTTTATTTTTCTCTTTCATATTATCATACATTTTTTTTTTAATTCGATCATTTTGGCCATTTTTCTTTTCTTAGTTTTATGCATTGGCCCTTTTTACTGTCTTGGTTGATTGATTGATTGAATATTGTTTAACGTCTACTCAGCAATATTTCAGCTATATCAAGACGAGAACAAGTTTGTTGATAAATAATCACTTTGGGGTATGGAAAGGGCCATGGGACGGGAAATTCTGACTGCCACTGGAAAAGTAGGGTGAAATCGTCAAGGGCGGGGAATTTAGTCTTGTAGCCGATCACCTACGGACCACCCCAAAAAGAGCTTGCTACAAGGGTTCTTTAACGTGCAGGAAGCGTGGCATTTCTTCCAACACGTGGACCTGAGTTTACTGTCTTGGATTTAACACATTGGCCATTTTTCCTGTCTTGGTTTTAACGCATTGGCCATTTTCCTGTCTTGGTTTTAACGCATTGGTCCCTATTCCTGTCATGGTTTTAACGCATTGATCATTTTTCCTGTCATGGTTTTAACGCATTGGCCATTTTTCCTGTCTTGGTTTTAACGCATTTGCCCTTTTTCCTGTCATGGTTTTAACGCATTGGTCCTTTTCCTGTCATGGTTTTAACGCATTGGTCATTTTTCCTGTCTTGGTTTTAACGCATTTGCCCTTTTTCCTGTCATGGTTTTAACGCATTGGTCCTTTTTCCTGTCTTGGTTTTAACGCATTGGCGGTTTTTTAGAGGGTGGAATAGAACCCACTTTTTCAAAAAAAAATTGAATTTCAGTCTTATCTAGATCCTATCATAACAAAACACCGAAATTGCTGAATTTCTGTGAATTTAGTTTCTTAGCAGGTACACAAAAATATAATAATTTTATACAAACACTTATCATATAAAAAAGTCTTGTAAAATTTCAGACATGAAAAAAAAATTATCTTACATACACTATAACATTTAAGAAATACGGGACTTTTGAATCGTGTTCACTCCGATAACAGATCTATTTTTATATGTAAAAAGATCAATACATCAATACATTGAAAGGGGATCACTAACACGGGACTTTTGAATCGTTTCCATTCCGATAACAGTTTAGTTTGAAAGAATTGTCATAAAGGAAAGAAATTAAAATGCACTTCAGTTTCATAAATAATGTTTTTTTTTTTATGTGGTATATATTTATTTCAATAAGTGTAGAGATCCAGTATTCCTTCTAATTGGTATCCGTTTCCGCCTTCAATGACACGAGAGTTCCTTTTTTTCGAAAGTCTCGTATTAATGAACACTGTTGCGCTAATGGTGATTTATGTTTAATCGATTTGTGGCGCTTCAGGTTAAATTTTTTTCGTCAATTCAAATTTAAAGAACTGTCATATATGTAGGAAAAATTTAAAATGCACTTCAATTTCATAAATAGTTTGTTTTTTTATGTTGTATAAATTTATTTCAATAAGTGTAGAGATCCAGTAGTCCTTCTAACTGGTATCCGAGGCGATCGTTTCCGCCTTCAATTACACGAGAGTTTCTATATCTCAAAAAGTCCCGCATTGCTTTTGCGCATTAGTGATTGATTCACATCTTTAAATTAATACAACTCAATGATAATAGGTAAAAGAAGGGAAACGGGGAATGTGTCAAAGAGACAACGACCCAAAGGGGAGTAAAAACAACTCAAAGCCACCATAAGATCTTCAATGAACGGTGAGGAAACCCCACACCCAACGGCAGGTCGGAGTTGGCCCCTAAATTAAGAGTAATCAAGTTCAGCGAAATAAACATCATCCTAGACTCCCATAGACATAAAGTGAACTAACTAGAAAACAGACAAGGACACACAAAGGCTTAATAAATTTCCTGACTTAGGACAGGCGCAAACCTGCTGCGGCGGGGTTTAACTAGTTTTATTGGATCCATACCTTCCCCCTATAGCCAATGTGATAAATAAAAAAAAACAATCGTAACAACAGTAAAATTCATTTGGCAACAGGACTGAGTCAATTGTTAAAAATGAAACTGAAAGAATTGAATACACGGACATAAACATGAAATAAGAAGAGACTACTAGCAGTTAACTGACATGCCAGCTCCAGACCCTTTACCAACTGACAAATTAAGTTATGTACCCTCAGTATACAGCTTCCATCAAGATCCCTTCCTGTGAGGAGTTTAGCATAATGATTTCATGTATATACCGGAATGCATAACCCGTGTCCATGCAATACTTATTTTAGAAATTTAGAATGTTTAAGACTGTTTTGTTTTGTCTGCTTTATTACAGTAGTTATGCTATATTCCGGTATATTTGAGTTATGTTTTGGGCCATTTCTGGCATCGCTGGCTGTTTGATCATGTTGTTATGATTTTTCTCTCTTCTTTTACGTAAAAGGGGGGGGGGTGGTATTCCTAATAAAAATTAAGAATTGGTTTGTAAAGTGGTGTTCTAGGTAAATAAAAGCTGCAATTTTGAAGCTTTATGAAAACAAATGACTTACAAGTTTTGAGGTAAGAATGTGGATTTTGTAAAGAACATTTTTAGATCTCTGTTTTTTCCTACATGTAAAAATCTGAAAACTGCGGCGCCAGTTATTTAAATGGATGAGGAAGGCATTTTTCTTATAAAAATCGTTTAGAGGAAGAATTAATTCACGAAAAATACCTTAGGTTTAAACACATTGACAATCGTCAGTTTTATTACTGATGTCGTCAATGTTCCTTTCTTCGTGACTGCTAAATAAAAATAAGAAATGTGTTCCTTCTTCCTACTAATAACTTATAATATATGTCATACATTCTTTTGAATGTTTATATTTTTATTCATATAGTGCACTTTTCGGATGTCTTGGGCAGTATCCATGTAACTACAGTAGGTTGTGAGTATCTGTGTTCGCCTCTCTCTCTCTCATTTTTATACGACCGCATTTTTTTTTTTTTNTTTTTGCAGTCGTATAATTGTATGGCGCAGAAGTCGGTGTCTGCGTCTTCGGTGTCTGCGTCGTCGGTGTCAGCTTCTTCGGCATCTGTAGTAAGTATGCATATCTGTTTTTCTAGTAGACGGATCGTTATCAAATTTTATCATGATATTTCTTGTCACACGTGTAAGCCCAGGTTTTGATTTCGGAATTCTAGCCCCGCTTCTGAAAAGGAGCCAAAATGGGGTTAAAATCGGTGTTTTCACATTTTTGACTGTAGAATCTTTATCATTTATCGGATTTTCATAGGATTTCTTTCAGTGTGCTCCGTAGGAAATTTCCAATCTGTAGTTTGCAACGGATTTACCATGGCGTGATGCGTTCGTCATATAAATGGGGCCAAAATTGGCGAATTTTGTCTTTTTTTTTTCATTTTTAGTCCGATTATGATGCAGTTTTTTGCAACGTAGTGCTGCACAATTTAAATTACCTTATTTATTCTTCATTGGATTACGACGGGATTTTTTTCTTTGGATTCCCTTCGATGTAAGCTCTCTGTAATATCTCAACTGCTTTTGCATAACTCTTTCTATTTCTGAACTAAAGCGGTCAAAGGCGACAAAATTTACATCTTTAGAAATATGTAAAACTTAATTTTTATTCCCCGCCACACAAAGTGGCGAGGTATTATGTGATACCCTCAGTCGTGTGTCCGTCCGTCTGTCTGTCCGTCGGTCCGTCCGTCTGTCCGTCCGGCCGTCCCCGGAAGGTTTCCGACTGATATCTTGTGAACTAAATAACGCAAGGTCTTCAAACTTGGTATGCAAGTTGATTACCACAAAACTCAGGTCAAGTTCGATTTTTGGTTCAGAGGTCCAAGGAGTCCTGGAGCCCCTTGTAACTTTGAAAATTTGCCAATTGTAGGGTTTCCGACTGCTAACTTGTGAACGAAATAACACAAGGTCTTCAAAAGTGGTATGTAAGTTTTTTTACCACAAAACTCAGGTCAAGTTTGATTTATGGTTCAGAGGCTCAAGGGTTTCTGGAGTTATGCCCCTTGAAACTTTGAAATTTTGCAAATTTTAGGGTTTCGTACTCATAACTTATGAATGAAATAACAGAAGTGTCTTCAAACTTGGTATGTAAATTGCTTACCACGAAACACAGGCCAAGTATAATTTTAACTTAGGAAGTTTGTGAAACGTGGCAGGGTATCATGTAACGCACAATTACTACTTTTTATCCATTTCTTTTCTTTGGATTCCTCTTTTTTATAAGTTTTCAGTTTTCAGTAGCATGTCAACAAAAACAAGCTCTTACCGATTCTAAGCTATAAGGGGTACAAGTGGCCAAAATTGCAATTTTTCCAAATATTAGAAATCTTTATTTTTCGTCGGATTTAAATCAGAGTTGTTTTCGTTGAATTCCTCTAAACATGAAGTTTCAGTAGTATTCCGACCCATTTTAAGTATCTCTTACTGTTTCTCAGCTACAGGGGGTAAAACAGCACAAAAAATGCAGTTTTTCAAATAACCTAAACGTTTAATTTTCCTCAGATTTCGATGGGATTATTTTCTTTATGTAAGCTTTTAGTTGGTTCAGTCAACAGATCTTTTGTTACAGTAGCTCTTTTCGATCGATAAGGGATCCAAAGTGTTGATTTTTATTTTCTTTAGTTTCTGTCCAGCTAATCAATGTAAAAAGCTCTTTATTCTATTCATCAAATTACTGTGTCAATCTCTTTACTGTGTCCACATTCTCTTTAAAATTAATTTGTTCAAATTTCAGTGATCAAAATGCTGCGTTCGTATTATGCTGTGCTCGGCGTAGCTTTTTATTCGTTTTATTGCCCCTTTTTGCAGACTTTTTTTAGTAAATCTTGGTATTGATAAGACAATTTACATAAGAAGCACTGGCGGTTAAATTGTCTGTAATGGAAATTTGGAAACCACTTCCAGCTGAATGATAGGCATACTGTTTTTTTTGTTTTTTTTTTTATCTCTTTTCAATTTTTTTATCTCTGTCCCTCAGTATGGCCGTCACACATTTTCATCTATTTTTTTTTCGCAATTGCATATCACAAGAGCTTGATATTTGATATTATGCTCCATTGTGATGTTCCTTACGGCGCCTCCGCTTGTTGACCAAACGGAATCGACTTTGTGCATTGTTACTTCCTTTATCCAAATGGACTTTTTGGGGTCACATTTTCCCAAGCAAACCGTACACCACAGCCACTTGATTGTTGTAATGTCTCTCAGTATGAGATACTTTGCTGCTTAATCCCCTTTTCGGTAACATCCTGCATATCCGTTTTCGCTGGATTCTGCTTTCAGTGGAGCAGTGTATATTTTTTGGTTTACCAGCCCACAGGGCTTTTGGTTTTATCAAATTTTCCCAAATATTTTTTTCATTGGCTTGACATGTTATCAAGGCAGCCTTTTCAACACCTTAGATACCTGACACTTTTCAACACCTTAGGTACATGACACTTCTCTAATTGAAGTAAACGATATTATAATAAAGGCTTAGAATCTTTCATCAGATTTGTTACGACTTCGTAAACTTCTGTTTCTTAAAAAAGTTCACATTGATATTAACATTATTACCATTGTAGCGACTATTAACAAGGTACATTAACTATGGAATTAAGTTACTTTTATTGTATTATAGATGCAAAAAGTAACCTTTTCATTCAATCTCACTATGTTATTTTTTAACTCCTTTACACTCTTCAACCATCATTATCCTAAAATACAAACAATCATACATATGCCCTTTTTTCGTTTAATTGTTCTTATTACATTCTGTTGGTAAATTTGTCGGGCAACGGATGACAGCGGTTGTAAAAACACTTTGTCAATTTATTTTATATGTTTGTTGATTAGCACCGGATGACAGCGACTGTAAGAACACTTTGCCAGTTAATTTTATGTTTGTTCATTAGCACCAGATGACAGCAACTGTGAGAACACTTTGCCGATTAATTTTATGTTTGTTGACAACCCACATGCATTTATGATGATAAGAATGGATTAGGCGTTGCTCGACAATAAGCAACTAGAGCTGTCGCCGATGGCAGCCAGCTAATTGAACCTTGAATCAATATGGCAAGTGTAAATTAAAGTAGGTGTGGAAACAGTACAGTTGTAGGCACAGTACAAATGTGGACACAATATGAGTATAGATACATTGATAAACCTCCCCCTTTTTTCAAGAAAATATTCAAAGACAAATTATCTTCCCTTCAAAATTTCAGACAGAAACTACTGCATATTACTTCATGCACATCTACAGGTGGTATACTTCAACTGTGTAACATTTCAATATCCAAATTCCCATTTAGGAGAACATGTGCTGACAAGTGTCACCCCCTTTTCCAAGACGAATTATATCCCCTTCAATATTTTGGGCAGCAGCCATATTATTTCATTCACATTTTGAGGTAGTGTACTACAATTGTGCAACATTTCATCAAAATCCATGCAACTGTTTAGGAGAACATGCGCTGACAAGGTTCACCCTTTTTAGGAGGAAATATTCAAAGACAAATTATCTCCCTTTCAAAATCTCAGACAACAAACATATTACTTCATGCACATCTTCAGGTGGTGTACTATGATTGTGTAACATCTCATCAAAATCCAAGCAGTCGTTTTGGAAAACATGCGCTGATGAGGTTCGTCCCCCCTTTTCCAGAAAATATTAAAAGACGAATTATCTCCCCTTCAAAATTTCAGACAGTAACCATGATATATCATGTTCTGCACATCTTCAGGTGGTGTACTATGACTGTCTGACATTTCATAAAAATCCAACCAGCCGTTTCGGAGAACATGCGCTGACAAGGTTCGCCCCCTTTTTTTCCAGAAATTATTAAGAGACAAGTTACATTTTTGTATCACCCCTAAAAAAAATTTGACAGCAGCCATATTACTTCATGCACAATTTCAGATGGTGAACTACAACTGTGCAACATTTCACCAAAATCCAAGCGACGATTTAGGAGACTATGCGCTGACAAGGTATATGGACAGACAGACAAACGGACGGACAGGGTGATTCCTTTATACCCAAAACTTTGTTTGCGGAGGGTATAATGAATTCCACATTAACCGGTGCTAGGGGCTGAACTGTCTAAGAGGTAAGAGCAAAGCGCATTGTTGAAGGCTCCATTGTGTCTTCAAGATGAAGAACAGGGATAAAAACGTTCCATCGCTTGGTTTTATTATGTATTTGAAGAGACTTTGTTTCATGTGCATTTACTTCATATCCCTTCATTTCTTTCTTATTTTTATATTAAGGCATTAAGGAAGCTCTGGATAAAAAAAAACATATGTTTGTAATGATGCATAAAGAGCATGTCGTTAGACTTGTAAGCTATATTAAGAGGTGGTTGCAAGTGTAACAAGAAGTAGTGCCATCAGAAATGGTGGTCATCCCCGCATTTCCCGTTTTGACACAGAAAACAGAGTTCCACTGACAAGCTCAAATGCGTCAAAGACCAATTTAAAAAAAATTCTACAGCTTATTGCACATCTGCAGACTATTTGCAACAATTCTATTACAAACTTAACTCCATAACTCCAAAAATGTAGGAGGAGTTCCACTAGCAAGCTCATTAGTGTGTGAAGATCGACATCTTGGGCCTCTTGTTTGAACCAAGACCAATATCAAAAGTTCAAAAGCTTATAGCACATCTGCAAACTATATGCAACAAATTTATACAAAATTAAAACCATAAATCCTAAAATGAAGGAGGAGTTCCACTGACAAGCTCACATATGTCAAAATCAACATCTTGGGGCCTCTTGTTTGGACCAAGACCAATTTCAAAAATCCGAAAGCTTATTGCGCATCTGCAGCATATATGCAACAATTCTATAACAAAATTAAAATACCAAATCCAAAAATGTAGGAGGGGTTCCACTGACAAGCTCACACATATATATAATAGACATCTTGGGGCCTCTTGTTTGGACCAAGACCAATATCAAAAAGTCGAAAGCTTATTGCGCATCTGCAGCATATATGCAACAATTCTATAACAAAATTAAAGCAATAAATCCAAAAATTGAAGAGGAGTTCCACTGACAAGGTTCATCTACCGGAAAGACGGACGGGCAGGACGGACGGGCAGACGGACAGACGGACGGACAGACGGACAGGACCAAAACAATATCCCCGAAATTTCTTCAGAAAAGTGCGGGTATAATTATTCATTTTGGGGAAGGCACTTCATTGCGCCGTGTTGAATGTCTGGATATGAAATATACACATTGTTGCTAATTAAGTGTTGTGGAAATTTTTATCCAAACGTAATGAATACACTGATGGAAATTTTCTTCAGCTTTATTCTAAGTAAAGATCAGTTTCCGAGTAAATAGCACATGAAACTGTTTTGCTGTGACAGTTACCTGTACTTCTGTTCCTTACATGTCTCAAGAAAACTATATTCGTATTTTTTTTTTCGCTTTTTCGTATTTCAGCACTGCACCAGAAGATACTAATTCACTTGGACAGTTAAATACTTCGCGCCATATTCAGAAGTCTGATAAATTGAAACTTGTAATCCTTGGCCAATCAGGTGTGGGTAAATCCAGTATTGTTCTCCGTTATTGCAAAGATATCTTCAATGAATACTCTGACATGACGATAGGAGGTAAGTTTATGCTACTTTTACTTGCAATTTTCTAACTTTGAGATATGTTTTTAAAAATTAGTAGTAATTCCTTAAGCTAGAAATTGAATACTTTAGTTTTGCTTAGACATTCTTCAGTACAGGTATTCTAACATTTCAATTTGTATTAAACATAGATATGGATATCGAATAAAAAAGGCCAAGTATTTCAATGTAAATAGGGTCTGTAAGTCTCGTCATGTGACTTAGAGAATCCACGATAAACAGGCAATTCAAAAACTCTTCCCGCCAAAACATGACGTCTGAGCATTATGACGTTCAAATTTTTGATTGAAACGTCATATATTTTTGTTTAAAATGTAATTTCCGGGTACATTTTTAGATCCCGGAAGTTCCAAAATTGTACGAGACTTACAGGCCCTATTCTCATTATCTCTTGTCTTATTCGTATTTTTGATGCTATAGGTACAGGGTATGTGTTTTGTAGTTACAGGAGGAACAAATTGACACGTGTCCAGATCAAAGGAGATGAACCTATATTCTTTTTTTTCCTATTTACATTAACCCTTTTTAAAGGAGATCGTTCCGAAAATCGAGAGGTTGTATGTAAAATATTCTAAACTGTTATCTCGTTCATTTTATTTCAGCTGCATATTTTTATAAAACAGTCGACGTTGATGGAAACAAAATGAAGCTAGATATCTGGGACACAGCAGGTCAAGACAGGTTTAGATGTATAGCAAACATGTACTACAGAGGTGCTGCAGGAGCCATTGTTGTGTATGACTTAACCGACAAAGTATGTATGAAATTTTATCCTGCAGTTTGTAACTAGACAATCACTAAAGTGTTCAATTTTAGACATTTGTGTCGCTAAGTGTGCTATTTTAATCGGAAGTAACCTGGGACAATGGTAAATTGATCTGACGATTGGAAGGCCCTTTCGAATCAACTTGACCATATGCGTAATTGCTTATATATGTTATAGTGGCTTTAACTGTTTTATTAGAAAAGTGGACATATTATACGAATTATTAGAAATCTAAAACTAAAACAGAAATGCGTATAGAATAGTAGTAAAAGTAATATTTAACACTTTTAGTAGCCTGCAGACATTTGTATTGATAGTTAAATGAACGCGTAAGAATAAAATTGAAAGGGTTTGTTATTAAACAAACTTGCAAATAAACAATGAAACGATTTGGAATAAATGCACACTAGACAAAGTCTCTACATAAGCAAAGAAGAACCAAGCAATCGAATAACGTTTTTGTTGTTCTTCTTCGTCTTGAAACGACCATGAGGACTTCTACAAGTTCAACAAGTTCATTTTCTTACCACAAATGATAGTTTCCAAATTTTTATGCAATAGCTACTTTAGTATGTTTTTCTATAGTTTTTTCCTATGGCAGATACTATGTGCTATATAATAACATTCTTCACAGTGTTCATTTGTATCAAAACTTCGTTGATCGACAAATGAAAACTAAATTAAGCAAATTGAAAATAGATGTAGTGAACAGTATGAACAGTACGATTATCTTGTTTCAATAGCAATACAGCTGGAATATCTGACGTCATGATGACGCATTATCTTGTCGATTAACTGATGTTTTAATTTGAATAAACAATATTTTAGCTGTACACGAACCGGAACACTCAAATTAACACTTATTCAACGGCCTTGAAAACAGGCGGGTTGCAAATATGAATTGGGCAAATCATTTTAATATTTACTGTAGAAATGTAACATTTTGCTATTTGTCAAAACAAGTTATTTAAAGTTAAATGAACTGAGTTTTATAGTTATCAAAATGCACATAAACAAGCTCTTCCCGACATTGGCTATACCGATTTTGACTTTTTCCCTGGATTTACTCACTAACAGTATGTGGGGTGCTATTAAGGTAGATAGACAGTAATATTCATATCCATGAGATTTTGTTGTAAGTCGGCACAATTGAAGAACCAATCCTACTTACCCGAAATTTGTAATAAAAAGTATGGGTCAACATGCTTTCTTTTTCTAGAATTGAGATCAAAGTTTGCTAATTTTTAGCCATTTTTCGCCATAATTTACATAGAATGCCCGGGGAAAATATGGAAAGGCAATTTTTAGCTTAATGGCAATGAACTTTTTATCCATGAGAATTTGATGTATTTTTGTGAACAGGTAGTTTATGATGTAATATATTGGTTACAATAATAAAATGTATATGTCACCATGCTTTCCACGGAGAAATTTTGCAAAGTTTCCGGATCAAACATTGTTTACGGGAAAAGGGAGTGAATTCGCGGAAAACTAAACGAAATGTGACGTTTCACATTAATTTTGTCATTCAATTGTGACGTCACAAACGAAAAGCCGTCTATTACTTTTCCGGCACGAAAATCAAACCTATCCCGTATCCGGCTCTTTATTTTTCTAATGCGCGATTGAATTGCACAGCGCAACAGTGTCTATCTACCTTAACAGAGCAAGAAATGCTTATCCTTCCGGAGCACCTGATGTATTTCTCAGTTTCTTGGGAGTTCACACTGTGAGTGCCTTGGTTTTGCATGTTGTGTTTTTTCTTATTTCTATTATTGTAGTTGTCTAGCGTCATAGCTTTTGTGTTCTCGTTTTGTAAATACCACAGCTTTGTTCTTTCGGTATTCTACTGCCATTGTTTTTATAAAAAATTGATTAACTTGAACCCGCAGAAAGTTTGACATTCTCCCCAGGTGAACATTTTCTGGTTGGGTATATCTGAGATCCCTTCAGTTAAGAAGGAGTTTATAACGCCTACCACAGTGCAATCAGGAGAAGATTAAGTCATATTTCTACACACATACTTCTTTCGAGGATTGTTGGCGTAGTTACTTTAGCCTTAGAATATTCAATAATAAAATATGATTGATTTGGCATTAACGTGATATCAGACAAATTATAAGCTAATTTTCAGTTCTATTTGGATTTTATTTGTAATAAGTAGTCAATGCTTTGGTGCTAACCCGAAAGCCGATTATAATTGTTATTTGGAAAATTGTTTTATCTAAATTATTGTAAAATTTGTTTAAAGCAAGCGAGCACCTCCCTTATGCAAAGCTCAATCCTTAGCCGATTTTGGCAATCCATTCAGATCATATTCAGTTATTTGTTGTACATCAGTTTTAAGCATCTGTGTGGTCTTCCAAATGTTTCTGCACTGAAGAGACATAAGTTTTTGAAATGGCCATATGCCGAAAGTAAATTTAAAGTAACTTCAGTATTTCGCTTTTTATACCCCGCCACACGAAGTGGCGAGGTATTATGTGATACTCTGCGTCGTGTTTTTGTCCGTCCGTCCGTCTGACAGTCCGTCCCCCGAAGGTTTCCGATTGATAACTTGAGAACAAAATAACACAAGTTCTTCAAACTTGGTATGCTAATAATTTACCATAAAACGCAGGTCAAGTTCGATTTTGGATTCAAAGGTCCAAGGGGTTCTGGAGTTATGCCTCTTGAAACTATGAAATTTTGCGAATTTTATGACTGATAACTTGTGAACAAAGCAACACAAGGTCTTCAAACTTGGTATATAGGTTATTTACCACAAAACTCAGGTCAAGTTTGATTTTGGTTACAGAGGTCTAAGGGAGTCTGGTGTTATGCCCCTTGAAACTTGAAATTTTGCAAATTTTAGGGTCTCCGACCGATAAACTGTGAACAATATAACACAAGGTCTTCAAACTTTGTATGTAAGTTTGTAAGTTTGTGCCTTTATTTTGAATGTTGTAATTTCTGTGTCGTGCTTTGTACCTGTCTAACGTCATTGTTTTTTGTGTCTAACGTCATTATTTTCTGTGTTCTCGTTTTGGCCGTGTCTTTGGACTTTGATTTTGGTACATTTCACTCCTTTATTCCTCCGGTATTCTACTGCCGTTGTTTTTACCACAAAACTCAGGTCACGTTAGATTTCGGGTTTAGAGGTCCAAGGGGTTCTGGAGTTATGCAAATTTTAGGGTTTCGTACTCATAACTTGTGAATGAAATAACATACTGTCTTCAATCGTGGTATGCAAATTGGTATGTCAAACTTGGTATAAAACACAGGCCTAATATAACTTTGGGTTCAGCGGTACACATAGTTCTGGAGTTATGTCCCTTTTAACTTAAAACGTGGCGGGGTATCATGTCTTGCACCATTATTATTTTTGTAAGGTATATTATACTAAGATTACCAATTATTCTGACATACTGGAGACCACATGAGTTATGTCCGCAAAGGCAATATGTAAGAAATCGAAACACCGTCTTTTGCCCAAGAAAATGTGTTGTATATCTGCAAGTAGGCAAGTAGTTCTTGTATTTTTTCAGAATTCGTTTGAGCAAGCAAAAACTTGGATACAAGAGATTTTAAGAAATGCAACACATGAGATGCAGATTGTTCTTGTTGGAAATAAAATTGATTTGGCAGACAGCAATGGCAGAAGATCTGTTACTAAAGAGGTAAATTCATATATTAAACTTCGCATCTGTTTGGCGCGCATTTAAACTGGTATAAACAACCAATTCTTTTGAAAAACCTGTACCTATTCGGGACCATTACGGACGAAAATCTTAATGTGATTTCCACCTGCTATGTCGTTTTGCCTCATAGACTTTGGCTCTTGACAATTATATTCGATAGTTCTGTTATTACCCACATTCCTTAATACGATATATTCTAATGTAGTTTGTTATTAAACCTGTTTACCTGGTTAATTGTATAATTTTCAAGGTATAGATTTCACGGATGACATTCCTGAAATTGACACGATTACTACGCGTTTGTTTATGAAATAAAATGGAGGCAATCTTCTGTGTCTGATTATAACATTCAGCCTGTGATGACACATGTTGAAAAAGATCAACAAAATTGCGACGAGGAGTTGTAACAAGCATCTTATTATATAAATGAGACAGAGAAATTCCACATCGATGACCGTCATGCAGACATACAGACATCACCCTTGCTACAAACAATTCAAATTTATCTCCGATACCAAAAACTTTGCATTCAAAAAGCTGAAGAAAAAGTTTCGTTTACATTCACAAACGTAGACTGACATTCAACCAAAGCAGACCTACCTGCACAGACAGTTCTTTCCCCCAACAAACTCATTTTCTCTGTGACTGTTTTCGAAATCCGTTGCTTTCTTTTCCAACTACGGCAGATATTTTTTCAGCCATTAAAAGTAAGTTAAAACATCTTTTCATTCAATATCCATCATTCATATTAGTTAATTTATGTAGTTTCAGAGTTGTAAGTCGCCTTTGTGGCATCCAACAAATGTCCTGAGTTACACATATCAAATTCGAAATTAACCCATGAACATTTCCCGGACGTTTAGCCTTGAACTGTTGAAACTCCAGTAAATCATTATCCTTGAAATTGATTGAAATCTATAAATACCCTATCCTTGCAATGATCCATTTGATTTTGCGGTGCCTCCGAATATCCTATAGGCCTACAGAAAATACTTCCCGCGAATCGTGTTGTCATCTCCGAGACCGAATACACAACTGATGGACTATTACGCTTTTGACAAGTAACTAACCAGATAATCGTCTGCTTAGCTGTTCCTAAATACATTCAGCAGAAAACAACTCACATGTCAATGTGACGCTGCCATATTTCCAAATCTAGTAATCCTCAATAAATTACAAATATCCTTTCTCTCTGACTGGCAGTCTCGGCACCATATTGCTTGGTAAAATGACATGCACTTTTGGTTTTGAAAAAACAATCGTTGATGTAAAATGTTTTTTTATTTTGAAAAACTTTTTATATTATGTAATTAAATTTCTGGTTTTATTTAAAATCCAGACAAAAAAAAATTATTGACAATCATAAATTTGGACTATATTCCCGTTTGCCATTCTGATGTTGATTTCAATAATAATTAATGTAATAAACATCGTTAAAGTCTGAAATTACATTAGAATGGAGATAACTGTATTGTGTTTGAAGATTTGGGCGCATCAGTTGGGGATTTGATGGTCGCAAATATCCGTTTACTCGCTCCGCTGACGCGTGGCCAGTAAAGTCAATTTGCGACCATCAAATCCCAAATTGATGCCTCCAAATCTTCAAATACAATACAGTTATCTTCTAATTTTAATTTCACACGATGTCACTTTATCATTGAGTAATTTTATAATTAAATGTTTTGACATTAATGCGAAATCTCAACAATCAATTAGTATTAAAATACAACAATTACAACAATACCCAATTTGCATAATTAATAGTAAATTTCGTTACACTGTATACATGTTTTAAGGTAGATCGGTAGTCTTCCGCCATTTTGAATTTGTCATTTATGCTGTTATGTTATTATCTGCTTTTTAAATATGCAAATATTTTATTTGTAATGAATCAATCAATATTATATCCATAATACAAAATGCAAAGAACCTACATGGACTTTATTTCACATGTCTTTATCTTATTAGACGAGGTATGGTAACTTCATAATTAAATAAATGGGAAGAGGATTTTTGAAAAAGGGAGGTAATCTGATAAAAATATTTTACAAAGATATCACTATGAAAATTAACATTTTACAAATTATATGAAAAACAAAGTCGGTGACCCCCATTTTTCTTTATATTTTCTGAAAGTATGTTCAAAGGGCTAACATATGAGAAAAATACAAAGAAATCTATGGAATAGTTTGAAAGAAAACAACAGAATACCTGTTTTCCCTATATATTCATCATAAATATTTGATTATTTTAATATCATTTTTTTTCAAAACAAGCACGGTGACCCCCTTTTTTATTATTTTATTTCAATGCTCATATAATAAGGAAACTTTCCTGAGAAAATAAAGAAATGGAAAAAAAATTGGAGTACCCATCTACCTTAAGGAATAAAGATTATGATAATGCTGTAACATTTATTGCAAAATTATGTATGGCTAGTGGTCATAGTTACAACTGTTTCTATAAACGATGCATATAAGGATTACTGTATGGAAAGGATGAATTTGAAACTATGGTATCAGCGAACACAATGACTGGTCTGTTGTGTTGTGACCAACCAAAACAACTTTCAAACGGTATATGGTGAAATAAATCAAAGAAAAACTTATTTCTAACTTTTGTATCTTTCTTGGATAGGTTTGTTTGCCTTATTCATATATTTATGTTTTTGTTCTCGTACCCAATTGTGCAACACTTCTGAACCTCGAAAGCTCATCTTAAACTTACAATGAACTTACTGTGGGTTATGAGCAAATCTAATTTTTGAAGGCCTCATGGTGACAATAATATGAAGAAAAACAATGAAAGCATTGTTCCATTGCATTGTTCTCCATCTTTTTGTACAGACTTTGTCTCATGTACATTTACTCAATATCCCTTCATTGCTTATTTGTCCGTAAAAAAAATTCCCCGTGCGAGAGATGTATGCTCTTTATACATTAATGGGTTACTTGTTCATATGGATGCACTATCATGCTTAAAGATTTTGGCATTTTTATTTATTTTTATTCCAAATTGCTATTCTGACCAAATGTTTACAGTGTCCATATCTCATATTTATTATGCTAAGTATTCTAACTAGTACTATGTGGTTGTTTCAGTGCTGTCATGGTCCTCTGCTATTTGTTATGTCGGGCAACGGATGACACCGATTGTTAGATCACTTTGTCAGTTAATTGTATGTTTGATGACAATCCCACATCCATTGGTAAAGTGATTTGGGTCTAGCATTGCTCGACATCTAGCGTTGAATTCCGCTCAAATCGATGCTTGGCGCCGTCTTGAGCTTACTATGGTGTGATTTCAAGGTGAAAAACAACAAAGAAAAGCGTTGTTCCATTGTTTTGTTTTACCTTGTATTTGTAAAGACTTTGACTCATGTACATTCACTCCATTGGTTCTCCGATATTTGTATACCAACGTCGTTGAATTATTTTCTTTCTATATTTTACGAAAGGATATGGAGTAAATGATATTTTTTGTAGGAAGGCCAATTATATGCAGAGAAGAATGGATATCTATTTGCTGAAACATCAGCAAAAACAGCGGAAAATATCGATGTAGTATTTAAAGAATTAGGTAATATATGTTTTATAAATAGGGAAAATCCGATTGCAACCGAAGAAACACGTAAAAAGATAATCTCAAAATCAAGTCATAGAGGGCATTTTGTAGGGCAAAACCAAAACGAAATAGGCACTTTGAGGTACTAATTTTCTAAGTGGAAAATTTTTACATAAAGCTCAAACAAAGTGATAAAGGATTCAACTAATGGCGACATGGCATAATGTTGGTACTGATAATTTCTATTATTGTATAGCAACATAATATTTCCCTAAGAAAGCAACCAAATGTAAGCGTGCAATAAATTTCCATATTGCACTAGTGCAAATATGACTTAAATTTCATAACGTCATTGACAACAAAATTTCGTTATTAACAGAAATTTCTGCTTTGCTATACAATAAAAGGGTTATTGCATGAATATTGTGGAATATTATCCCTCGTAGAATATATATTGCACTCGCAAGCTCGTGCAATATAAAATTCTACTCGGGACAATATTCCCCAATATTCATGCAATAACCCTATAATACTACACAATATTATAAATAGAAATTTCACATCTATGCATACTTATTATCAACTGAAATCACATGCAGAGTTCAACGTGCCCTTATTGCTAAGGTCAAATAAGCGGCAAAACGTCAACGGAACCGAAGTAAAGATAACACCCCACGATATTATCTGAAAACTTGCAAAATCTAAATTTTAGAAAATGTTATTAAAGCTAAAGTGTATCTCCCTCCTGCATAGCTCTGCCCTTAGTTCATTTTGGCTTTTTTATTTAGATCCTATGTGTTATTTGTTCTCTATCAGCTTATAAACATATATCAGTTCATGGAGTTCCAATTGTTTTGATTCGATCTGCACTGAAGAGACATGAGTTGTCGAAATGCACATTTGCAAAAAATAAATTCACAGTAACTTCGGTATTAAGTTATTCATTACCACTGGGCCAATACCTCTGCTGGTGGACTGTTAGTCCTCGAGGGTATTCACAAACCCAGTACCCAGGACTTCGGTGCTGGCCCGAAAACTGCTTTTATTTGAAAACTTGCGATATCGAAATTTTAGAAAATTTTGTTAAAAGTAAGGAGTATCTCCCTCCTGCATAGCTTTGCCCTTAGCTGATTTTGGCTTTTCTATTTAGATACTTTGGTAATGTGTTCTTTATCAGCTTTTGCACATATTTCAGTTTATGGATTATAGCTTTGCCCTTAGCTGATTTTGGCTTTTCTATTTAGATACTTTGGTAATGTGTTCTTTATCAGCTTTTGCACATATTTCAGTTTATGCATTATAGCTTTGCCCTTAGCTGATTTTGGCTTTTCTATTTAGATACTTTGGTAATGTGTTCTTTATCAGCTTTTGCACATATTTCAGTTTATGGATTTGCAATTGTTTTGAATCGATCTACACTGAAGAGACATTAGTTGTCGAAATGCGCATAAACAGAAAAAAATAACAGTAACTTCGGTATTTAGTTATTTACATTCAACAACTGATCTGCGAACGAGAAAATACAACTTTTACCGTTTGATATGACATGTATGAGGACTCTATGTAAAGTTTCTGGATAATCTAAGATGAAATGAATAAACAACATTTAAAATCTGATATGAAAATAGATTATAGAATTATTTTGAGATCGTAGAAAAGATATTGATTCTTCAAGCTAATAGTTGAACTAATTTTTTGGTTTATTTAGTGATTTGAGAGCAGAGGGTACCTAATCAATTACATTGGACAAATTCTTTTGAAAGCAAACACTATCACGAGTATCTAGGTACATACATGTACATCTCTCGATATTCTTACTGAAGATTTGGAAATGACCAACGATTGATAATTAATACATGGGCAGTTTTTCCTCTCAAGTAACAATGACTTTGTCAATATACATTAATTTCAAAAAATTTTATTTATTCTAATATGCCAGTTCTCTTTTTTCAGTATGTAAAGCGGTACATTGTATGGAATCACCACGACAGAGCAACAATATTCGGCTTTCTTAAGCACATAAGATAAAAACATTAGTAAAAAATCATGTGCATTTTACAGAAATTCAAAATGATCAGACTAACAAAGAATATTAGCTAGACAAATATACAAACCTAGTAATGAAATCGTGCTAATAATTTTTGGGTTCTTAAAACAGGAACAACAGACTTTAATAAATCAATGTAAGGACACTTAAGTTCAAGGAAACCTTAAAATGTAGGAAGTAAAATATAGAAACAGTCCGTCCGTTGAAATTGCCTATAACTAACGATTTTAGTGTGGAATGTTGATGACGATTTGTGTTTCTTGAACGCCTAAATCCGAAACATTCCTTGTGTTGCAATGATTTACTGAATCAAAGTCATTATGTGGATTTCTTATGAACTTGTTGATGAATCGTGCCAATATGATGACAAACGTGTTTGTTTTTGCTATATTTATGTTTTTATTTGTTTTCTGTGCTTCATTTATATGTTTTTATAAAAAAAACTTGAACAAGTAAAAAGTTTTTGTTTTTCAAGTGAAGAACTAAAGTACTCAACTTACGACATGAGATGCAAATTATTCATTAAAGGCCTATAGATCATTTGCATACGTATAGTACATACACCCGAGTTGTCAAAAATTACGAAAGAAAAGAGACAAAAAACTTTAAGTTATCAAAAGTATCGAGTTTATGTTATTTATTGTTTTTGTAAGGGCGCACTTTCAAAAGCAGGGGTATCTAACTTGGGCGGCGAAGGTTCATTAGCGCGTAATATTTCGAAAAGGATACTGTACAATGTCATTATTTGACTTTTTAGCAAAAATTAATGCATGTTTTATGGATTTATGTTTCAAGTTGAAGAACAACAATGAAAGCGTTGTTCCAAGAATAAATACAAAATAATAACATATCTCAATACTGTCATTTTTTAAATATAAGACAAAATGTTTAAATATCAAGTAAATTTGACACAGAAAGAGCAATAATTCCTGCATTGAGAAAAACCAAGATAAAGGAATCGTAGAAAGCATGCCCACAAAGCAGACAATTAAGAAATCTGAGGCCTGGTTACCCCTTAACTTTCTCATAGATTGAAAAAAAAATCCTGAAATAGGAAGAGTGTGCGTAGATACACATCATGGCCATGGCTTAGTTCATCGACGAGAATTTTCAAAAACAAATACTAAAACCTCTTGGAAATAATAACAAGTGGTCTGCAATATAATAGAACAAAAGGATTACCGGAAACACCTATTATGGCCGAAAAACGCAGTGACATGCCGCAATGAACAAACAAATAAAGAACGATGACAAACGTAAACAACTGTAGGAACTCGGAACATAATTCCTAGCTTAAAAACTGTGGGATGACCCGAACAAATGTACACTTAAATTTTTTTGTTTAAAATGACATAGTTTATTTCTTAATACAATCAAAGTAACTTTCAAACTTTTTATATATGCACAATCGACCTCATAATTAAAAGTTTCCAATTTTAAAAATTGCAAGAAGAGTTATTTGGGAAGCTTGATGTACCTTTTAAGCAATAATTTGGATCAAATGTGTATTTTTCTCAACGAAAATATTCAAAAATCAAAATCAAAGTAGCATTCACATTTGTGAACTATGTTCGATCATAATAAAAATATCAGAGTTTTTTCTTTTGAGATATATTGTAGGTCTTAACCTTTATGTTCCAAAAATTAAATAAATGATATGTCACCGATAATCTTTTCTTGTTATTTGGCTTTGAAAATCAGGCCAAAATTCAGTATTTTTCAGCTATATTTACAAAGAATATATAGGGAACTGCGACAACATGCTTATTGTTTATCTTTCGTATAAAATAAATATCAGATAGATTTTTTTATGTTTTGATATTTTTTGATATACACTTAAGCTATCTGTTACGTTGAAAAAATCTACATGTACATGTCACCGTTCGATTAAGGGAGCTATTTTATATAGTTTACGAAATAGACAATATTTACGGGAAAAGGAGATGATTCGCGGGAAAGTGTATGTTAATCTGTTATGTCGTAGCAATTAATAGGCCAATAAAGGAATATTCCGGCTTAAAAATCATGTTCCTATCGTTTTCTACGTTTGTCTTTTGTCTTATTCGTGTTCTTCATGTGTAGTTCCATAGCAGATTGTGGCATGTACATTGTAATTATAATTTTCAGCCATTGTAGGTGTTTCCTGTTATTCATTTTTTACTTTGAAAATCAAGTCTATTCCGCATCCGACGCGTGTTACACAAATGCGCCTATCGAATGCGCCGTGTATTAGTGACGGTCTACCTTAATCGGTCTACATAAAAAGTACCTTTCTAAAAACTGTCGGGAGTTATCCGGACAAATGATTTACACTATAAGCAAGATTTTGCATAAAAAACGATGAGTTAAACAATTTGCATTTTAAGAAGTAAACGTATTATCAAAAGTTGTATGCACATCTGATGGATGTACAATCAACCTGCAAAAATCGTCCTCTCTTAAAGACTATAGGATGAGTTATCCGGAGAAGATGCATGTACACCCACTGAGTGGTGACAGACGGACTGACTTACTAGTCAAAATCTATATAACCTGCGTTAGGTACAACAATAACTTGTTTACCAAAGGATTTATGACGAATTAGCAATGAAGGCTGTATTCTACACATGTAAATAATATATTATCAAATATCCTGTTCGTCGAATTTCGTAACGATTATAAAATAGTAGTGGCTATAAATAACGGAATGTCTCGTTGAGTAACATACCTTCATTGAATACCTCAAATCAAAGATTAAACATATTGTAAGATGTGTAAGTCAAAAGTTGCAACGGTTGGCAAAAACTCGTATCGGGAATATAAAACATTTTTGAGTCGCACGAATCCTGAATCTAACCAAATGTTCTACCTGAAAAAAGACTGCACACATGTCACATGTGTTACTCTTTTTCACATACATGTATTTTCCTTTCATTCACCATTTACGACTGGAGTTTGTCTATCCTGCAGTGTAAAGTCCGTAAAACGATTCCAATAGCGAGAGATGTATGCTCTCTATATATTTCAGTTATGGTGTACTCGTACGTGAGGGAATATCTCATATGAATATACTATTCATACTTTCAAATTTTGGCATTATTTTGTAATTTCGATATGTAATTCTGACCACCTGTTTCAAGTGCCTACATCTCAATATTTCATAATGCCAAGTTTTCTTACAATCGACTTGATGAGTGTCCTGTGATTGTATATATGTTGTAATCGTCCGCTAGCTAAAGACACTAGTGCTTTTGTCGGGCAACGGATGACAGTGATTGTAAGAGCACTTTGCCAATTTTATTATGTTCGTAGACAATCCCGCATCCATGACCAGCAAAGACATGGATGTAGTGTTGTCCGACATTCAACAAAGAATTCCACTCCAACCGGTGCTAGGGGGCGTCTTGAACTTACTGTGAGGTAGGAACAAAGCTCATTGTTGAATGCCTCATAGAGACTTCATTTGCAATTACTTAATATCCTTTTATTCATCATTTTGTTAATTCTTACAAAATCTGTAAAAAAAAAAACTACAAAAAAAATTCGGGGTGATTGAGTTTGATTTTCATTCGTAGAGCGACAAAGCTCCTTGAGCTAGCCAAAAGTTAAGCGGCGAGCATCCCTAGATCCATCCTCTACATGTAAAATAACATTTTGTCGTATTCTTTCCTTTTCAAGGTTGTGGTCATGGAATTAGTAGTCTACATGTATTTGGTTTTATTCGTATGTTTATTTTACAATAGGGAAACGTAATAAGGGACCGACCATTTAACTTTAAGGGGGGAGGGGGGGGGTATGGTTTTTTTCTAAAAAAATATTTTGTTTCTGATTTTTATTGAAAAAAATATTTTGGCTGCCAAAATGAGGGAAAAAAATTTCTGAGGGTGGCTTTCTGCCCCAAAAAATATTTTCTGTCCAGAAAAAAAACCATAACCCCCCCCCCCTTCAGGTTAAATGGTCGGTCCCTAAAAGAAAGAAAGGAGAAATTTGCGTTTAACCCCACCGTTGGCTTCTGCTTGTGCTGGTTCCATGTTCGGCTGTCCCGAGCTCCTGAGTTCCTATCATTGTTTAGGTTTGTCCTTGGTTTTTGTTTTTTATCTTGCAATTCGTTGTTAGATTGTGAATTGTAATTGTAATTTCTTGCCACTGTAGACGTTGTTATCTCTTTTATTGAATTTGTGGTTTTACACAATGGACGCTAGTATTCACTCACCTGAGTTTTGTGTTGTAAATAAAAACAGGAAACATTTTTAAGACTTGTCTATGTCATTGTTTTGGTTGAAATCTACAAATTAAATTGTTGTAAATATTTAACATGTTGCTTAAAGGAAATTTTGCAAAACTATAGCCTAAAATATTCTATCGAAGATCATTGTATTTGTTATTGATACCAAAACAGAGCACAAATTAGAGTTGGTATGTGTATTTCAGGTAAGAGTTGTTCATGCAGCAGGTTGACTTTATATACTGGGGAGCTGATACATTTTTCATACATTGTAGCAGATTAATTTCCATCGATGTGACGAAATTTCGAAACGAAAAAAAAAAATACTATGTGTTACCATTAAATGAGGGTTCTGTAAATGTTAGTATTTTATGAAAGGATATTGAGTAAATAACATGAGAAGGTCATTTTAAAACAAGCGTTTGATTGAGAACTTTTGAGCAAGATTTTTTGATAGTCTTAGAATTTTTCCGACTTTTTGTTCTAATTTCAGAAAAAAAAAACGTCCTAATGCCTGTCTTTATTCAAACAGGTCTTGCTTTTGTAGGTTAATAGACTGTCAAAATGTTCAAATAGTGATTTCCAGTGTACCAAGTTCCTCGTCTGACCAGTTTTTTAATTGAAATCAGTAAAATTTGGTCATTATTCCGAATATTCTTATTTTCAGAAGAATATCTTTTTTCGGCGTGATGATGAGCAATACCTATAATAATCTGTAAGTTTTGTTTAATCATTGTACAATTAGTCGATTTGTAAAACTTTTAGGAGAACTTTGAAACCTCTGAAACGATTTTTGCAATGAATAGGAAAAACACTTGATCCTTTTTAATTGAACTTAGACGATTTCCAAATCCAATTGAATAATCCATAAAACTCTAAAGTTAGCGTTTCAGCTTCCGTTATATAGATGATATTTTATCACTAAACAACCCTTGCTTTGGTGATTTTCTATATCTTATGTATCCAAAAAGCTTGAAATTAAGGATACTACAGCCACTTCCACATCGGCCTCGTTGCTTGACCTTCATCTTGAAATTGACAACAGAGGCAGACTTCAAACTAAGCTGTTTGACAAACGCGATGACTTCACCTTTCCCATAGTAAACTTCCCTTTTCTTTGTTGCAACATTCCGAAAGCACCAGCATATGGTTATTACATTTCACACCAACTCATTTGCTAGTCAAGGAATTTGTCACGCATTCACGACACATTTACAGATAAATGCCTTGTGAAGTGTGTGACATGTAAAAGCCTGTTCGAAACTAGAAGGTTTGTACTGTCCGATTATTTTGTATAAGAATCGAATACAGTAACATGGTGAATAAAAGGATATGGAGTAAATGCACGAGACAGTCTCTACAAATACATGGTAAAAAAACAAGCAAAGAAACAACGCTTTTATTGTTGTTCTTCACCTTGAAGTCACCATGAGGCCTTCAACAATGAGCTTTGCTCGTACCTCATACACTGGATGAAATCGTCGATTTACAAAGGTATGCAAATGTAATGGAAATGCCTTCAAAGGCCGAACTTTCGTATCATTTACACATATTTACAAAAATTTAAGCAACCTTTGCTCTACAGTAAATGTTAGATTTACAACACCTTTACGCACATTGGGGCTCGAATAGAGGCCGCAAAATCCATGACATTTATACAGTATCGTAAATATAAGGAAAAGGCGATCTTTCTTTATATTTCTTCACCCCCTTAAATATTTCACAAATGTTATTTTTTAGATAGGATAGTAAATCTTTATATGCATATAATATTTCCACGTGTCATAAATGTTCCTAAATAAAGATATTTTTGTGGTATATAAATATAAAACAAACAAAAATATTTGTTGTGATCGTAAAGATTCCTGTTTCTAACCCTTTGCTTAACCAAGTAAACATACGTGTAAACTTAATCATTTGCATACGTATTCCAACAAATGACAAATACTTGCAATGCTATTCCATCAAAAAAAATCAACATCAATGCAAAAAATAAGAAAAAAAAACAAAATATATGTAAAGAAGAAAACAAACAAAAGCAAAACAAGAAGGACAAATATTAAAATGACTAATAAAAAAAATCAAAGGACTCAAGCAATTTTATAAGATTCAAGATTTTATTAAGCAAAATAAACCCCATAAAGGGGAACACACATATAATTACAATAAATATACTCAGACGCAGTACAACTGCGTAACAGGAGCGATTTATTATGTATACAGTTTAAATTATGAAAGCAAAATAAGCAGCCACAGATGTAAATATACATACGTTATCACATTTTATTTATAAGACCAATTGTATACTGATAGAACTAGGTTACGTGCACTTTTACGCTTGACCAAGTTGACCAAAAAAGAAAAGAATAACCACGTGTAAGGATAGAAAAATTCATGACTAAAAATGAAACAATGTGTTTGAAAAAAAAAGAAAGAAAGAAAAAAAACGGATTAAACTAGGAAATAACCAATTCTTCAACTCTTCGAATAAAGATCGAAAGGTAAGTCAATACAGTTATATTACAATATTTTAGCATTCCATAAATTTTGTCGGGATCTGGATTAACTCGAAAATACGAAGGAATATATTTGTTTCTTAACTCTAAAACAGTAGTATGTGAGCATGATGTAATGTAATGATACACGTCTCCAAGTCCAGATTCACATAAGTTACAAATACGTTCATTTTCCGGAATTCCTTGCCATCTTCCCGTTTCAATGGGGAACTTAATATTACTCGCACGAAGCCTACAGATATAGAGTCTTGTTGCCTTCGGTAATCTACTCAAATAAGGTTCAAAGGAGAAATCAGTCTTAAATTTCAAATAAAATATACCCCTAGATGTACTCTCTAAATCAGAAAACCAATTTTGTATGAACTGATCTTGGAGACGTTGTTTTACACATACTTTTAAAAAGTTTACATTTACATTTCCTTGTATATTCCATATTTCACTCATACCAATATCGTCAAAAATATTTTTTACAAAATTTATCCATTTATTAGATACATAACTATTTTGATGCATTTGAAAAATCAATTTATATAATTTTCCTGATAATTTAGCTTCATTATTACATAACTTGTGCCAGAAACATACCATTTTCATTTTCACATGAATATCCACTGGAAAGCGACCAAGCTCGCCATAAACCATGAGGTTTGGCGTCGTTGATCGCAGTCCAAGGATTCTCTTGCAAAATTGAAGATGAATTTTTTCAATTTTAGGTGCTTTTTCAAAGCCCCAAATTTCGCTAGAATATGTTAAAATAGGAACTATCAAAGAATCAAAAAGTTTAAGTTGTAGGTCTAACGGAATTGATACATTATTTATTTTTTGATAAAGTGCATACAATGCTTTTTGAGCTTGTTCTGCTAGTTTGTCTCTAGCTTTACAAAAATTACCAGTATAGTTAAATAGCAAACCAAGATATGTGTAAGTATCACATATATCAATATTTTCATCACATAGTTTGAAAGAGTAACCTTGTCTAGCCTTCCTCTTAGAAAATACAACAATTTTGGTTTTAGATACATTAACTGACAGTTTCCATATACCACAATATTCTTCAAAAGCTTTAAGTGCATTTTGTAAGTCTTTTTCACTATCTGCCAAAATGACCGTATCATCTGCATACAAAAGCAGAAATAGTTTTAGATATATGCCAATATTCTCTACACATTGTTCATCTAAATACTTAAGATTAGATACTAAATTTTGATCGAGGAAGCCCTCTAAATCATTTAAATATAGAGCGAAAAGAAAGGGAGACAATTTTTCACCCTGTATACGATACATGACATAACATAAATATAATATAGGATTTTTTTGACCAGGACTTAATTTTCTAGCATATTTTTTGTCCAACACTTGACCCAAGTTCTAACAAGAGCTGTCGCCGAATGGCAGCCAAAGATACCCCCCGCTCATTGAACCCTGAATCGATATGGTAAGTGCAAAATTAAGTTGGTGTGGACACAATACAGGTGCGGACACAGTACAAGTGTGGACACAATGATATAATCTTCAAGAAAAAACTTTTCATAAGGGTTCCAAAGAAAACACTCTGTCTAAATCAGACAAATATAAAATTCACCCTTTTCAGTCTATTTGACATTTAACACATCTACATATAGTGTTCTTCCCTTGTCTAAAGTTTCATCAAAATCCTTCAAGTGGATTAAAAGGAGTTGTGCATAAGAGGTAACCCATACATAGGGAATCAATGAAAACTCAAAGTTGAATTATCTCCCCTTCCTGGTTTCTGACAATAATTATATTCCTTCATGCACATCTCCATATAGTGT
>MJUU01012268.1:58953-78611 GCA_002080025.1 Modiolus philippinarum | reverse complement strand
GTGTTTGATTTGTTAGAAAACCGATTAAAACATATAGATATCGTTCCACTCTTCAGAATATCTGGCTCACGGAATGATCTACATCTGTCAAAATCCAGATAACATATATGTACGTCAATGTACGACATGTTTATTAATTCAGATTAAAGCCCCATAGTTTTACACACCTGTGTACTTTTTCATAGGTATGCAAATTTGCACTAATGTGCAAATACTGCATGTAAACGCAACTACATACGTGTGTTAAGTTAACAAAGGATTTAAATACAAAAAGCAGGTGAGACCTTTAACCTTTGCATTTGTCCACTGGTTTCAGAAAACAACCTATGATTTCGACTCAAAGCTTGTTAGTATTTGAACCTGAAGGCCCGGCATGCTTTATTCCTTTACAAAGGATAAGTGGAAAGGCAATATGCTCACAGATTACAATGAAAAATGAAAACGTTCTGGCTGTAATTCCACATCTCCGACATTTATATTATTAGTTAGAACAATGATATATAAACAGTTCGTATTTGTGATCACCTTTGTCTTGTAATTTTTTATCGATTCATATTCACAAATTTGTTTCGTATTTAATTTACAAGTTAGAGCAAAAACTGTAATGTTCAGTGGTTTGGATAAATGGATAAATTCTCAAAACCTATTTGTTTTTTTTGATCGATTTCTTGTCTTGTATCATGGTGTAAATTCTTACTATATAATACGTTTTACTGAATAAAATAAAAAAATGATATGAGTATTTTCCTTGATATATTAAAACACCTTGTTTGATCTGCACTGATGAGACATTAGTTGTCGAAATGCACTTATGCAGAAAAAAATTAACAGTAACTTCGGTATTTTGTTACTTGTTCTCTTTATACAATGCCACCGTAGATATTGTTGTGCTGCTTGAACACTTTTCCTGCTGCAATTTGTGCTTGTCTCATGATATATATATAGGTACCGTATACGGATCTCGGCACGCAGACCTTTCCGGACTACCTGGTGTATATCCTTTTTATGAGAGTTCACACAGTGGTTTGGAATTGTTATACATGTATTTGTGAAGTTCGTTTGTTTTGTGAGCGTTTTCTGTCTTTGATCTTCCATACTCTGGCGTTCTCCTGCATTGGCGGATCCAGAGAGGGGTCCGGGGGTGGAGTCCCTTTTTTGGAAAATTTTTTAATTTCATGCAAAATTTTGGTACAAATATACAAACAAGGGTAAAAAATCGACTTGAACTCCATCGGAACCTCCTTTTTCTAAGGCTGTATCTGCCGATGTTCTCGTATTTGTCTTGTCTCTGGACTCTTGATTTATTTAATCTATTGGTGCTTTATTTGTTTCGTTTCCTGCTGCTGTTATTTCGTCTTAACAGATAAAAAAGAATATGCCCTATTGCATTCAATGGTCTAAGAAATTAACTGTTGTTTATGCAACCTCGGTATTTTAAGTTTGTATTATTATTAAGTTTTTGTAAAAAAAAAAGTTTTGTATTTTTAACTGGTCCGTTCGAGTCCGCATGCTAATCACGTTCACAGCTCAAACAGTCGGACTTGTCCACTTTACATTTTTATTGTCTGGACACAATACCCGTATGTGGATTGTTTTTTTTTCAATTTCTTGACTTTGAAGTGCTGGTTAGATGTTTATCGGAAATTATTTCAATTTACGTAACTAGATTGTTTGTTTTGCAATTTGAAAATTAATAATTTTATAAATTTTGATTGGAAAATTAAAAAATGTTAAAAAAGTAAAAACAAAATTGAAAGAAGAACGCAGAGTTCCGTTCACTGTGGGTTTAGGTTTTTTATGCTAATGTGTTGCAACCAAAAAGCTATATTTTGAATGTGATTTGTCACTGAAATGAGATTTCTTATCAATTATTATCACATAACGTTCTTGAGACAAAATCCGTTAAAACAGATACTTTTTTTTCGTGTAATCATCACATTATCATAAAATCAAAAATCTCAATAGATAAAGCAACAGATGAAGCAAAGTGACTTATCATAGTTACTCCCTGGACATATTGTACTCTGTTCAGTGTCATCTTTTTGCTGAAGGGACATTATCTGCCAAAGTACATTAATCCGAATAATCCAGTCGTTATATTCCACCCACTACAATTGCTCCATTGCGAAAGTGGGAATCGGAAATGGAGCGGGCTTGAATTTTCTAGTGAGGCGTTTATTTCTTCATATGCATTCTCTGATAAAACTAAATACTGACTGTTGCATATGAAAAAGGAGACAAAATCAGTATTGTCAATCTGTGAAAACAAACAAATCTTTGATTAGTTTCAAATACCATACATTGCGGGCGTATAGGAAAAAGGGCGAACTTGGTTGTTAGCGAACGGTCTCGAATAAATTTTTAAGATTAATTTGTTGCATTTTACTAAGATAATGATTTGCCTGGCCGATACAGGTACCCCAGAGCCTCTTGTGTTCGATATTGTCACTATGTTGAATTAATCACAGTTCCTATTTAGAGACGTCATGTGAAATTGTATTTGAAAGTTGTGCAGTTTTAAAAGTGTGATATTTCCCATTTATGAACTGTATTTGTATATGACTTTGTGTTTTATGTTCTCTGTACAATTTGTTTAGAGAAGTAAAGTATTCGTATTTTATTTTGTAAATTGAAATTTCAACATTTTAATTTACAAATCTCGAACTCTAGCATTATTTTTCCACACCTTAGAACCAACTTTCTATCATATCTCAACCTTTTATCTCAAAACTTTCAATCTCCTTTCTCTCTCCTCCAAAATCATCTTATTTACAACAATCCCTTCAGCTCCCATATACAGTTTCACCTTCTACCAACTCATTGCAGACATAGATATTCAATGGAATGAACAATTGAACTTGTACACCATTGAGTCAGTGAAGGGAATGATAAAAAAATCTTTGCAATAATATTTTCTCTAACAGTCCTGCTATCGTATTTATATATTATTGATATGACAGAAATCAAGAAAATATAAAAATAGAACGCCCGGACACCAAATATTCTGAAAAATACACATTACACATTTTAAAAGACATCGTAGCATAAGTCGAAAAATAGTTTTGAAAATATTTAAATACACAAATCACAAAAAAAAATACATAATTTCATTCTGAAAATCACCTTATGCATTATTTGTGTGATTTGTGTATTTAAATATTTTCCGTAAAGACTATAAAGCTATATATTTGTATCACAGCAGTCAAAATCAGGACCTAATTTGCAGAAGAAACCACCCCTTTGCATTACAACGATATACCTATGGTGATAACAACCAGATATGGAGAGATATAATGTAAATATATTACATAGAGCAATTTATAAATATACGAATATACTGGTTCTGGTTTGTTAACCGGGACAAAATCAAGTCAAGTAGGTTAATGTAAAAGCTATAAAAAGTACAAATAAAGGGATATGGAGTAAATGTGCATGGGACAAAATCCCTATAAATATATGGTAAGATTAAGCAAATGAAACAACGCTTTTATTGTTGTTCTTCATCTTGAAGTATAAACTACAGCCGACTCAAATAAATCCTAAAGTCTAAGGAATATGTGTAGTTCCCTATAAAGATTACCTCGATATCTATATTGTTATTATAAGTGTTAACACTGCTTTCTGGAATGGTGTCTTAACGAAGAAAATCGATTTTTTTAAATTTACTAATTTCTACCTAACCTCCATATTTCCCTACCGATGTGAGGGATACAGAATCCGAATCTAACCACAGTGGAAAATCTCAGACACCCGAGGTGAAGCTTTCATGTTTCTTACGATACCTGCTGGGTCCGACATAACTGTAAATGTTTCAGAGAGTGAACAATATTTTTAAATATGTAAATGTTCAATGGGACTAAATCCTACAAAGTCATGGTTAGATTAAGCAAATGGAACAACGCAGATTTGGTTGTTGTCCTTCATCTTGAAGTCAGTATGAGGCCTTCATCAATATGCAAACACTCATACAATAAGCAAATACTCATACCTCATAATAAGTTCAAGTCGGCACTTTGCACAGACTTTTGCGGAATTTATTTGCTAGATGTCGAGCAGCACTACATCTATGTCCTTTTTTGTCATGGAAGCAGTGCTGTCAAAAACAAATTATTGACCAAAGAACGCTTAGTACTGTCATCTAGGAATTGCACAATTTTGTATGTACTTTCGATTTTGACTTGTGTCTAGCCTCTGATTTACGTAATTCTTGACGTATGGTCCTTTTGTATTCTACTGCCGTTGTTTTCCAAATGTAAACTAATATACTAATTTTCAAAAGATATTAACTGTCGAAATTTGGTGTCATTGAATAATATTGAAAATATTAGGGCTAAATTTAAATATATGTATCGTGCTTATTTGCATCAACAGCAAAGTATTTTTAGCTCGCCGGGACGAAAGTCCGGAGAGCTATTGTCATCACCCCGGCGTCGGCGTCGTCGGCGTCGGCGTCGTCGGCGTCGGCGTCGGCGTCGTCGGCGTCAGCAAAACTTTAACCTGGCTTGTGGAATGGAGACCTGAAGAACTAGGATGTTGATATTTGGTATGTGGCATCCTTGTGATGAGAGCTTTCTTTAAGTACCATACTTGTAGACATTTTGACCTTGACCTTGCCCTTAGGGCAATTTTTAAAAAACTTTTACCTTGCCTCTAGAAGGTAGGCTTTTAGTGGTAGGGTGTTCATATTTGGTATGTAACTTCCTAATGATGAGAGCTTTCTAGTGGTGCCATATTTGTAGACATTTTGACCTTGACCTTGCTCTTAGGGCAATTTTTAAAAAACTTTAACCTTGCTTCTAGAAGTTAGGCTTTTAGTGGTAGGGTGTTCATATTTGGTATGCAACTTCCTTATGATGAGACCTTTCTAAAGGTACCATATATGAAGACATTTTGACCTTGACCTTGCTCTTAGGGCAATTTTTAAAAAACTTTAACCTTGCCTCTAGATGGTAGGCTTTTAGTGGTAGGGAGTTCATATTTGGTATGTAACTTCCTTATCAGGAGAGCTTTGTAAAGGTACCATATTTGTAGACATTTTGACCTTGACCTTGCCCTTAGGGCAATTTTTAAAAAACTTTAACCTTGCCTCTAGAAGGTAGGCTTTTAGTGGTAGGGAGTTAATATTTGGTATGTAACTTCCTTATGAGGAGGGCTTTGTAAAGGTACCATATTTGTAGACATTTTGACCTTGACCTTGCCCTGAGGGCAATTTTTTAAAAACTTTAACTTCACTTCTAGAATTAAGTTGCTTAGTGGTAGGGTGTTCATATTTGGTATGTGACGTTCTTTTGATGAAAGCTTTCTAATGGTACCATATTTGTAGACATTTTGACCTTGACCTTGCCATGAGGGCAATTTTTTTAAAAACTTTTTACTTTGCTTCTAGAATTAAGTTGTTTAGTGATTCGGTGCTTAAATTTGATATGTAACTTTCTTGTAAAGAAAGCTTTTTATTACTTTCGAATTTATTGTGCATTGAAGTTACTGGAATCCCCGGCGAGCTATGTTGTCTTCTGACAACTCTTGTTTTTTTTTTATTAAAAATGCTTTGTTTTTTTTTTCCTTATATGAACTTTTACATGATTCTCATTAAGATTATTTCATGAATGGCATAGAAAATCAATCAGATGAATTAAAACTTGAGTTGAACTGCGTTTTTGAGATAGAGCTGAAAAACCTCCCAAAATATCGAGCTACACGCCCGTGAAAGCGTCAGTGGCGTCATTCCGCATCTTTCAACGCTGCTGTCACAGTCAAGTTATAATCGTCAAGGATGAATAACAGCAGATTGTTGTTGAAAAGTCTGTTTTGTGGCCATTAACAATTTGCAAACAAATTTATTCAACGGGCCAAAATATGATGCATTATTATATACATCTTTTAGGGTCGACATAAATACAGAAAGCATACATAAAGTTTTCTGCAAGGAGTCTCCCCTTTCTTCAAATATTCTGATTGATCTGCTCTGAAGAGAATTGTTGTCAAAAATGCGCTTATGCAGAAACTAAATTCACGTTGACTTCGGTATTTTGTTACATTTAACACAATAATCGTTCTTACAAATGAATAACATGTACAAATGTATAAGATTTATTGCATTTCTTTCTTTCTGATATTTCTCCATCTTCTTGTGTCAGCATATATGTTCAAACATTTGAGGCTCTTAACTCTGCAACACACAGTCTGCTGCATTCTTTTATTTTAATTGAATAATTTTCTAGACCAAACTTTGTTTTATATGACACATATAATTGTCAACGTGTTGAATTTGAAATCGATGTAAAATTCATCAAACAAATCTTACATAAAATCGTCTACAACTCAGCTGACAAGGTTTTCTCGGGGTAACAATTTTCTCTGTCACCCTCATAGCTATATATTATGTTCTAAGTTGGTCAATATAACTTATTATCAACAATTGTTGACTAAAGCACAGAAGCGACGACTGTAGATTTTGCAAAATATTTTTCATATACAATTAAATGAAAATATACTGACGACGATACTGCGAAGAAGAGTTTTATCATTTTCTTTGTTATTAATTGAGAAACTAGTGTTTGTTTTCACACTTTATAACAAAGATCAACACCTCGGCGTGCGTTCTTTATTTGCCAGTTTTTCATTGATTTGTACATGGTCACTAATTAAAATCATACAAAACGAAACATGTTAAAGAACGTTTGAAACCAGTGATTTAGCATTCACGGTCTAATTTTTTTATAGTAAAAAATAACATCATAAGCAGAAAGGTTATTTACTTGAGAATCGGACAATATTTCATCAACTTTTGTGATTATTGATTTTAAAAATGTTTCACGATTGTATATAATCAGTTAGTTGTATGATCTGATGATTGTTTGTTTTGTACACTGTTGTCGATTTTGAAGCTGAATTATTTTCAATATGATAGCAAAAAGTAATTTTATGCACCTTAAATTTTCTTTTATATTTAGATTCAAACTATAATATTTTGATGCCAAATAATAGCGAAAAACATAATTTTAAGCAAACATTAATTTGTGTATCTTTTTTGGAGAAGGTCGAGTAGAATTATACCAGTAGCCACAACGATTTAATACAGAGATCGTCTGAAAATAATCTTTCCACAAACCCAAACTACACAAACATCAAACTATCCAAAAGACGGAATTAAATGACGAAATTTAAGGGAATGTTATATGCATTTTGAAAATTATTGGCTTTGTTTAAAGAAGTTAGCTGGATAAAAGAAAACGAGAGTTATCAGCTTTCGGAAACACCAAAGTAATGTGACACTACTGACCTGGAAGTCACCTACCGTCTATACACAAGACAAGTCGAACAACCACAATAAATTGTCTTTAAACAGTACTAGAAAAAATAGATAATTCTGTTACAACGTGTATTTTGTATTGTTTGGTATGTTTAAATATATGAATCCGAAAAAGAATGGGCGAAAAATAAAATTAGTTTCACATTTTTACTCTGTTAATTTATTACAAACCAAGAATCTGCGGTGTATCTGATCGCTTCCCGATGTAACGATTTCGCATATCTTTATTCTCAATAAAGCAATACACATTGATACAGAGATACATAAATGTTACATGTAATGTTATCAACTCTATCAAGAAAGTATACAATCACTTTTATTACTAAATATTCCTATATATTGTTATCTGTAATATGTAGTAGGCATTATTTATATCTTATATTTACAGTGAAATTGTAAGAGACGTTTCATTTCAAGAATTTTTGGGTTATACCTAAATCTGTAATTAAATATTTATAGAAATATCTTATTTTTTGCGGTCTCTATTCCAGTCCTACATATCGTAGATAAATATCTTAATTCAAATCACCATCTTCTTTATGTTAATTTTGACATGGTAAAAAATGTCTGGAAATTTTACCGTAACATATGAAGAAGTTTTGGCTTACATTTGACTTATACATAAATATTAGTAAACATAAATGTAAGATTTGCTTTAATTTAAAAAGGTAAAGAAATGTATGATAAATTGCGGCCTCTATTCGAGACCCACTTATCGCAAATAAGTGGATAAAGAGCAACATTTACACATGATTTAGTGTATTCGGAAATGTAGGTAAATACCACCATCTTCTTTATGTAAACTTTGACATGATGATAAATGTTTGGAAATTTTACAGTAACATTTAAGAAAAGTTTGACTTATATATAAATATTAGTAAACACAAATGTCAGATTTGCTTTAATTTAAGTAGGTATGGAAATGTATAATAAATTGTGGCCTCTATTCGAGCCCCACATACTGCAAATATGTGGGTAAATAGCAACATTTACATGTAGTTTAATATGTTCGGAAATGTAGATAAATACCATCATCTTCTTTATGTAAACTTTGATATGATGATAAATGTTTGGAAATTTTACCGTAACATTTAAGAAAAGTTTGACTTATATATAAATATTAGTAAACACAAATGTAAGATTTGCTATAATTTAAAAAGGTATGGAAATGTATGATAAATTGCGGCCTCTATTCGATCCCCACATATCGCAAATATGTGGGGAAAGAGCAACATTTACATATGATTTAATGTATAGGGAAATGTTCGGAAATATTGAAGTTAAATTTACATTGTTTTGTTCATATTGGACACGTATGGAAATATTACCCTAACATTTGCTTTATCTTTGAAATATATGCACATCTGCGTAAAGTTTACTGACATTTAGTTGTCTTTACATACCTTGCAGACGGCTCATTATATTTAACTTATCTTTAAACATGTAAATAAATGTTTGTAAATTGACATTTTCATGCAGTGATAGTAAGTTCAAGACGGCCCCTAGCACCGGTTTAAGCGGAATTCTTTGCTAATTGTCGAGCAACGCTACATCCATGTCTGCGAATTCATTGGTCATGGGTGCGGGTTTGTCAACAAACATCAATTAAACTGGCAAAGTGCTCTTACAATCGTATGTAGTATTTATTGATTTTTCTGAGATCGTACGGCTGTGCGTCGGAAATGGTAACATGTGTCTTCATTTTTCTTTTTTGCCTCGAACTCAAGTGGTGTCCTTGTTTCTTAGTGTTTCCGATGTTGCCATTGTCCATGGGTTGTTCGTTCTTTTTACTGAATGGTTCGGTTCTCACTTATTTTAACAATTATTGAATGTTGTAACACATTTACCACATAAAAATGACCTGATTGCAAATACATATACATATATTACCTATCTAGAGCTGCTTACAACACCATTATCTTTCACTTATGTCGTTACCGTTGTAACAATTCCTTCTCTCTTTAGTTTCTACCCTACCTTAAATTGTGTATCATCGAATCCGTCCACAATAGACATCGATCCGTGGTCGTGTGGAGTTTTTGATCGACTGACGATTCACGGCCAGCAGACTGCTACGCTGATGTAGGCGTAGAGGTATTGGTTCGAATGCAGCTCCCTACCTTGCCGAATTTTCTGATGTCTAAAACTCTAAAAGATGATTAATCATCACTTTTGACACTAGAAAATATATATTTCTACTTAAAAGCCCAGATGCGACTCGATTAAGTGCCTAATTGGCGTCAATGTGCACCTTTTTGCAGTCAATTTGTTATTAACACTAATAAGCCACTTAATCGAGTCGCATCTATAGAAACTAAATGTCATTCACGTAAATCAGGAAATTCTCGATACGCAAGTTGATCCTAGTGCATTCTCCTACATTTTCCAAACTTTACAGAATTGTTGACCATTATGCCTAGTTGTGCATATTGTCTAGCCAGGTTGATCGGCCAATTTTGTTGGAGTTACATTTCTTTTTGTCATAGAATTTGAATTTTGAATTTTAATGCTTCCATATCTTTCATTGGATTTCAACAAAAGAAGTATGGCCTTTAAGGCACGAATTTATTTCATACATTAGGCCATTTTCAAATTATGCTCAAATATTGTCGAAAATCTAGTTATGTGTTCTTCTGTAAGTGTTCTTCCTAAAACTAAAAACAATACATGCCACACTTGGATTTTTTGTGACATATTAGCAGTCTAAAATGACTGTAAACAACCTTTTGTGTCAATTTGAGCCATTTTACAGTGTTTGGGAATGTGAAATTACTCGAAGGATACCGAGAACTAAACCATTTTTTTTATTGCGAGTGTATAAACAGTTGCCCTTCAAAATGACAGTTTATTTTGGTCCTGGAGGTGCTATGTTAAAAATTTTAACAAAAACCTAAAAATTACATTTAAGCACGTGGCAATTTGAGTGATTGAATCTTTTATCAAAGAGTATGAAAATGCATTTTAATCTATTTTGTTATGATAGTGTGGATGATGATGAATTCGTAAAATTGGTAGGTTGAGGAAATAATCTTACAAAAAAGTGGCCATACCTCTTAAGTAATATTTAAATCCAATGGCAACATATGAAGATACAAATCATCACCAGTAAGATATGTATTGGGGAGGCATATGTATGCATTATAAAGCAATCCCACCACTTTTATTTTTAATTCATAAAGCTTTTTTAAATTTAAACGCACCGGGTTAAATTCGAATATAAAGGCCAGTCCATGCGCGGTAAAATGACAATTACTATAATTATACCTGCGATGAATAATTTGTTAATAATTCACCGAGACAAGAGTTAATTGCAATTGGATTTCTTGGGTCTCCATATTAAATATGCCGATGACCACTGCATAGAATATCAATATGTTGAATATGCAATTATACTTAACAACTTTTGATTTGTTTAAAAATAAGTAGTGTCTCCCTCTTGCAAAGCTCTGCTCTCTCTCATACAAATCGTCAAAACTAGTATTCCCATATTTGTTTTGATACAAAATCCTAACAAACAATAAAGTACCGAAGTTACTGTTAATTCATTTTCTGCATATGTGCACAGCTTACAGTGCAGATCAAAACTCTAACATTTGGAAGTCCATTAAGCGAAAAACACGCTAAAGCTGATAGAGAACAAAAAAAAAAAAAACAAAAAACAAAAAACAAAAACAAAAGGATCTAAATAGAAAAGCCACAATTCAGCTTAGGACACAGCTATGCATGAGGGAGGTAATAACAAACCGATCGGTGCTGACTTGGTACAGGCATTCCAAGAGAAATGGTGGGTTAATCCGGTTTTATGGCATGCCAAACCTCACCTTCTATTAGAATAGAATCCGGTTGCAACTCAACAGAAATTGTTATTGAAAGGCCGTAGACATTTTAAAGAAATGATCTAAGTAAAGAAAAAAGTTCGAATCAGAGTTCGAACCGAAACTTAAAATTTTTCAAAGAACTGTTTTAATGATCATATGAAACATAGTCTTTGAAGCCTTGATCAATAAGGCGTTCACGGAGATAACTATGTCTAATGAGAAAGTTTGTACAATTTGTGCTCTCGCGTAACGAATCAACTGTAAAACATAAACTCCGTAATCAGGAGAAGCTTGAATTTTACTGTCCAATGTAGGGAAATTGATAATTGTGAAATGAAAATCTGTCGTGTTTTAGTACTGAGATGACCATTTTCGTCAAATTCAAGATGTAAGTCCAAAAACATGTAGATCTAGTGGTTTTTGTCGTGTCCTTTATCTCTAATTCTGGTGGATATATTAGTGGGACCCATTTAGCAAAAAATGCACTGTTAATGGAAAGGACATCATCAATATATCTACATGTATATAAAAGATCTTACATCTTGTATGATCTTTTACGAGTCCCTGAAGAAGTTCAGTCTCGTACAATGTAAGAATATAAAAACAAGTCTGCGAGTAATGATCATAATATGAAAGCACAAAGTTCAAAAACACAATTAAAAGGTAAAGAAACTTTTAGACCATTTTTTGTTGACTCAGCCATAGTATTTTAAAATTAAAACTTACATATTTTTTACCTTAAAATGAAAAGAAAGCGATAATTTCCAAGTGTTGTGATAAAAAAATCGTAAGATACAGCAGTAGGTCCTTTTTGGATTCGCACCTGGCCGACACTGGTACATAAACAAACTTAGATAAACTTTACACTACTTTACTTCCGTATTTCATCGATATATAAAAAAAACCCTTTCGTCAGATATTGATATTAGTGTTTGTAAAATTCTATATATAGGGTATGATAGTTTACACCGTAATGTTTAACAACTAGAAAACACGAGGGGACTTTAGAAACATAAGTGGATGATATAAATCGGATAATGGTTTTTATAAAATAAAAACGATACGCTAGGCTATGGAATAGCATTGGTTAGAAAATTGCGTGTTTGATTGACAAGGGTGTGGTGGCTCATGATGTATTTGTATACTCAAATCAATACATTTCGTTATTTTTGTCATGTCGGATTTTACACACACAACTGGACCATGTACAGCTCGCTGATCACTCTTAGGTAAAATCACAATTTTGTAAAATGGTAAAACTGGAGAAATTAAATGTTGTTCTAGCGTATTTAATTCTTCAAAAGGAGTTTTATCCATTTCTAAATTATTTATCACTGCTTGAGGTATAGCCTCCTTACACACATAAGAATTACACGTTTTACACACAATATGCTTCTCTCCTTTTAACATTTCTTTCAACCTCTCATCTTTTGCATTAAATTCTTTCTCGTGTACTTGACTTCGAAACATAAACCTTTTACAGCACACACAAATAAACACCGGTAGCTCTTTATTCTTCCGCAAAAAAACCAATTCTATCTCTTTCCACCTTTCGTTCTCCATTGCCTAAGTATCTCCACAAACTACAATCACGCTTTGTTTAACACAATTGAAAAGTCTTTTATAGTATTTGTATATTATTGATTATTGCACAATACCTCATCTTTATTTATTAACTTCTGGTTTTAAATTTATACATTACTGTTCTTATTCTTTTCATCATTTCTAATTTTATAATATTTTACGAAAGGATATAAGTCTGCAGGCTAAGCGATATTGCAATACCAATCCCATCATCCTCTACAAACCCGTTCCCAGTATCACCTATAGTAAATGTTTATAATACTTTTCAACTTCCACAAGGAAACAGAAAAATGAAACCCCGCCCCGTTTTATCAGGACGAAACTGGACGCCATTTTGATTTTCGAGAATCTGAAATTCCTATTGGTCAATAATCTTCTGTGCACGCGTTCTCCTCACTACGCAAGCGTACTCCTCACTTAAACCCAAGAACTACCTATATAGCTAGGCTATTCCATAGCCTAGCTAATAATTATGCCTTGCTGTGGACGGTATGTGATCTATTTTATTTTCAATTATTTATCTGATTTACACCCACAATTTAAATAGAAGTTTTATAAGCTGGAACGGTAAACTTATCTTATTTGTTTATTATTATCATTATTTTTAACTTAATGCTTATTCGGCATATTTCTATATTTCAAATGAACGAGAACATGTGTTCATTTAATATTTTCTTGAAATGCCATGCTTTTGTTTCAATCGATTTTATTCAATCACTACGATCTAAATTTCCATTTCACCTCCATCAGCCTCACAAACAATTATGTAAGGTGGACCCCCTCCCTACTTACGCACATTTTGTGAAAAAAAACTATATTTCTCTCTTTTACATTATCATAATTCGGCCATATTTATCCTGTCTTTGTTTCAACGCATTGATGGATCCAGACACTGCATAATTTTTTTTTTCGGAAACAATTTTTTAATTTCAACCTTCTCTGGAACCACCTAGACCCCTATCATTTTTTTCTATGTCTTGAATAATTTTATGTAACTTCACAACTGTTCATCCCGATCTCACACTTTGTGTTGCAGCTTTGGGAAAACAAATATATTGTCTGGGTAATTGTTCCTCATGCAGTGTAACTCTGACTGAGATGCAGGTATCAAAGAGGCATTACAATAAAAAAATTAATGCAAAAATATTAAAGCAGTTTGCAAAGTTACTTTATAAATAAAATACATATAGTTAAATGATAACACTAAAAGATATTACAATTTGATACAAAAAATTATCATGAATAGAAACTGAATTACCTCACATATAAGATAATAAGACCTCACATATAAGATAATAAGACATTGTTCATGCTTAAAACTGAATTACCTCACATATAAGATAATAAGACATTACTTATGCTTAACAGTGATTATTAAGATAGCTACATTTAACTGAATTCAATCTACGCATGTAAAATAAATTACAGTAAAGGAGGCGTAGTATTTTTCTGCAGTTCTTCAAGTTAAGTATAAGTTAAATGTGCTGCTATTCTCAGTGTGCTCTCACAACTTATTAAATTGCGACTGGATTCTTTTAATGACATTGAATGTCATCGCTGTTTTAGAACTTGATTTGCATTTAAAATCACCGCTGTTAACAGGTTGGTCTTAAATTAATTCGGGACTTTTGAATCGTGTCCATCCGATAACAGATCTATTTTATACGTAAAAAATCCATACATCAATACCTTGAGAGATAATCACTAATTAATGAACACTGTCGAGCTAAGGGCGATTTATATTTAATCGATTTGTAGCGCTTCAGATTATTATTTTTTTTCGTCAATAAAAAGTTAGTTAAAAAATTGTCATTTAGGAAAAATTATAAATGCACTTAAATTTCATAAATAGTTTGTTTTTTATATGTGGTATGTATTAATTTTAATAGTTTTAGAAATCCAGTTTTCCTTCTAACTGGTATCCGAGGTGATCGATTCCGCCTTCAGTTACACGAGAGTTCCTATCTCGATAGTCCCGTATTGTTAATTATAGTTTTCATAACTAGAGTTATGTAATTTCAAAATATAATAAACGGGCCTTTGGCGACTTTATTATATTTGAAATTACATAACGAGAGTTGATATACAATTATTTCGAGATGTTAAAACAATTTCTCTTATGATTTTCATAAATAAATGCCGAACTGCAGTTTTTTTGTTTTGTTTTTTGTTTGTTTGTTTGTTTGTTTGTTTTTTTTTGTTTCAAATAACAACACCGTTGCTAGGTAACGTTAATCACGGTTAAGGAGATTTTACAATGGTCCAATAGAAACGTAGAAAAAATAATAGCACATTATGCGTGATGTGTTATTACTTAATTTTATGGTTTTGTATTCCTTCACAAGTCTGTAAAAATTACATTATTCTTTTTGTCTGTTTTTTAATATACTTAATAATTTACATTTGTTTGCTATGTTCTACACAACAATGTACGTTATGCTTTGTGGTATTCCAGCCTTGCCTGCATGTCGTTTTAGTTATCATTTCTCCTTTTCACTCATTTTACGTAGGGGAAATTATTCCTTATGGAAAATTGAAAACAAGATAAAGTAATATTCTGAGCGGGGGTATACCATTTTTATTCTGTCCGTACGTCCTTGACACAGTATTTCGTCTCATTTTTTTTCTTCAGCTGCAAATCACGACAACTTGATACGGTATGAGGTCCTTCACGACGCCTCCCCTTGCTTACCATATTGCACCGACTTTATGTTTTGACCTTCTCATTCAAAAAGGAACTTTTTTCGCCATTCTTTTCCAAGCTAACCCTACATCATATCCACTAAATTGTTGATATCGTGCTTTTCGTACCTGGACCTATACCTCTACATTGACAACTCTCGACGTCTGTAAACAAAACTTTACGACAAGCGTGATGATTTCGACTTTCCAATAGTGAACTTCCCGTTTTTGAGCAGTAATATTCCCACTTCTCTGGAACATGGCGTCTTCATTTCACAACTCATTAGCTTTTCCATGCCTGTAGTTTGTACAGGCTTCAGTGTGGAGTTGGTAAAACACCTCCCTGTGTTAGACATGTATGCTCTTTATTTTTCTTAGACATAGTGTACTTGTACATGAGATAATAGACGATTCCCATTTCATTTTATGAATGAATTGCTCCAGTTGGCCTAGGGGTCAATCGGCGCAAATTGCGTCACTGAACATTGTGACGTCGAAAAATCTATATTGTGACGTCAAAATTTTACGGGAAAATTCACCAACTAAAAACTCGTCTATATCTCATGTGTACACTTTGTTCGATTACTATTATCTAAATTTATGTAAATTCTGAAACCTAAGGTTTAACTCGCTCCATCGTAGCTTTGTCCTTAGCTATATTTGATATTACTGATTATTTGTATTTCGTTTGGTTTTACGCATTTTAAACATTTTTTTGAAATTATGGATTTCCTATGTCGTCTGCTATGTATGCAGCACCTATCACGATGTACATGTATCGAGGTCAAAGTCATGGTCAGAAAAATGTCAAATTTGATAGTTAACGATGGTCACTCCTTAGGTTTTTGAAATTGCCTCTGACTTCCGGAACTCTCTTACTTTATCCACCATAATGCATTGGAAAATTCTGCACACTGACCCCGACCTTTCTTTTCAATATATAATTGTGTACATCATCGATAGACTTATGACAAAAATGGATAAAATTCTTGATATTCCTTAATTGCACTTGAAAAATTTATTGCCTTAATGTAAAGTGAATGAAAAGTCTAGATAACTTCAGTTTCCCGCTAAAATTTCAGGAGTTTTTATCTAAAAAAAACGGGTTCACTGACCTTTCAATATGTTTTGCTTAAAATGATCTATGATCAATGTTCTAACAAATAAAAATAATAATTTTAAAACCTTGATATAAAAAACTTGAGGAGTGACCATCCTTAAGTTGAGACTACTCAACGCTTGATATTTGTAAGCATGTCGGTTGTAATTAAAAACAAGTTGACAACTCGACAATACTCGGCTTTATTTCTCCAAACTGGAGTTTAGCGTGTGTCATAACGGATGCAGTAAAATGAGGTATTCAAATTTTAGGACTTTTCTTGTTTACCTTTGATTTTAGGGTAAGTATATTTCCAGTAACACCCCCTCTTCTTTACATTTATGTAGTCAGATAACACAAAGACGGTAGATAATAGATTTTGCGTATGAAAACATAACAAAATGCTGGAAAAATTAAGACCGAATAAATACAGAGAAAGCATATTGCAGCCATGCTTTAAACATGAATTGTATTGCATTTGAAACATTTGAAACAAGATGTTTTTAACTTTGTTACCATTTGATCTTGTCGTTCATGCAGAAAAAATAGTCATGTTTTTATTGAACAAAACTGAGGTTTATCATATTAATTTGAAATCTTATAACTATACAACTTCAATTCGTAGCTTGTTTTTTATCAATTGAACCTCAATACATCCCGAACTTTTGAAAGTAAAATTAAAAAAAAAACATTTCTTCCAGACAATATTAGCATATCGAGAGAAAAGATAAAAAACTAATCACGGACAACAAAAACTCAAGAACACAAACAGTAGCAAAACATATACCCCTAATGATTTAGTACCCTCTACCACATATGTGTCAAGAGTCATGACGTCTCAGTGGCGGATTCTACAATAAGTGCTGATGGAATGTGTGAACTTGCAGATTCACAATTGATTTATAACACCTGTTATCAGACCATTTTGTAGTACTTTTGAAGTTAAAAATATAGAAATAAGCACTTTCGAGGAGAGAAGATCAATAAAATAGTTTGAAGAAGCTGTGGTCATCCTTTTCCTGAACTCCTTTGGAAATTTCACATCCAATTATGCTGTTCATTTGTCCAGTGAATATATGAACAGTAGGTCCACTTTTTCAGTCTTACTTTTTTACGTTAAAGGAATACAGACTTTTTATATTTTTCCAGCATTTATTCTTAGTCTGAAAAAACTAAATACCGAGGTTACTGTGAATTTAATTTCTGCATATGTGCATTTCGACAACTTATGTCTCTTCAGTGCAGATAAAATCTAAAAGTTTTGAAGGCCATAACTCAAAGATATGTAAGAATTGATAGTGAACAAAACAACGGCAGTAGAATACCGAAGGAACAAAGCACAAGATTACACAAATCAAAGTCCAGAGACAAGGCAAAAGCAAGAACACCAAAAGACGGAAGACCAAAGACACCACATGCCTACAAAACACTCGAACGTTACATATACAACACAAAAAACTAACAGTGTGAACTTTCAATAAACAAGAGTGACATCAGGTGCCCCGGAAGGGTAAGCATGTCCAAGCAAATAACCAAAATGACCTAAATATAAAGCCAAAATCAGCTAAGAACAGTGCTTTGCACGAGGGAGATACTCCTTAGTTTTCAACAAAATTTACAAAATTAGATATCGTAAGGTTTCAAATAGAATCGGCTTTCGGGTCACCACCGGAGTACTGACTACTGGGCTAGTGAATACCCTGAAAATGTTGTGCATCAAGGATTTGTTAATACTAATTTCACATTGGCCGTTGACTATTAACATAATACCAATCCATTTTATCAGTAGGACCGACAACATACGGTCCTTGTGCTAGTAGCTGTTGCCGAACACAAACATCAAGTTCTCTTCGAAAATGCGGTTTTATTCGCATGTTTATTATACTATAGGGAAACGGGATAGAGAAAGGGGTGGGGTTTGGGTACCCACAAACCGATTTAACCCTACCACTGGCTTTTGCTAGTGCCGGTACCAAGTCCGGCTATCCCGGGTTCCTATCGTTATTTATGTTTGTCTTTTGCTTTCAGTTTTGTTTTTCTAGTACAGTTCGATTGTAGATTGTGGCATGTGATTGTAGTTCCCGGCCATTGTAGTTGTTTACTGTTATCCTGTTTTTTTGTAATGTATTTTATCCGTTTGAAAATAAAATATAGAAGGAACTGCCTTACATGCACTGAGCATTATTTATAGAAATATTTATTAAGGAGGTTCGCTCCTCATGTTTTAGGATTTCTGTAAGATTTTCGGAATTTTGTGGTTTTATCCATTTAAAACATTATAATTTTTTGCCCATGGACCCCTTAATTTTTCCCATAGTTTCAATTTATACATCTATATGAGCATTCTGTAAAAATTTCATAAAATTCTATTTATTCTGTCACATTCATTCGTGGTCAAAACATGCTAATGTTAATCCGAGGAGTTCAGTTTCCCACCAAATTTTTAATCACTTATAACTCAAAAACGAGATCACCAACCTATCATTTTTTCCACCTAAATTATTTCTTTAAATTTTCTGACAAAAATCACATTTATTTGAAATCCTATTTATTTTCATATGGAGTAGCGAACCCCCTTAAAACAGTCAATAAATTGTACCTACAATCCTTAAAATCATTTATATCTTTCAGAAATGAATTGTATTAAGAAGTCAAACTTCATTGGAAGTCCGGCAAATATAACGTGTTCTTTTACACTTACGGCCACCTTGATAGGCATAAATATATCAAGATCAATCAATTCTACGATTAGCCTNCTTGGAACTGTAAATAGTTTTGGAAATCTCAATGATCTACTCTCAGATGGGATACAGTTGCAATACACTCAAACAGGTTCTGCTGTTATATCACTAGCGATACCAACCATGACATGTGAAGATGAAGGAACCTACTTTTTCAGTGCAACACAAGAAAATGTGACGTTCTATGGAGAAGAGATGCTTATTGCAAAGGGTAAGTGGCAATATATTTTAACGAGTATCATTTGGTTTTGTTCTTACTGCTAATATATTTATGTTTTATAATATCTATGCTACAATTGCAACTTTATCCCACCACTCTGCAATTGCCCATGAAATGTATGTTTTTATTAGAAAAAAAATCTTTTACCATATCTGATTGAATTTATGCAGTATTTTAGTATGAAACATTGCGAGCTATATAA